>ML256235.1:636-14239 GCA_005239495.1 Nicotiana undulata | reverse complement strand
GGACATGGATTTGTCCGAGATATGAGATATTGAGGGATGGATTTCCCTGGACATGGATTTGTTTGAGATATGACATATAGAGGGATGGATTTCCCTGGCACAGATACTGTTTATGAGATATGGAGGGATGGATTTCCCTGGTACAGATTATGAATGAGTATGATATCCCGGAGATGGATTTCTCCGAAAGGCTGAATTGGCCTGCTCCCTCGGTACTTAGTGACTGAGTCACCACGTCGTACATGTTACGGGATGGATTTCCCTGGGCCAATGGCCAATTATGTGTACCGAGAGGACTACCTGTGAGAGTTGCATGATACATACATGGCATTTAATTGTTATTTACGGATATTGTCACTGATATACTCGGTTATTCCTGAAATATTCATTATTCAAACTGTGATTTACGGAGGGTGAGTTCATCACTACCTCCTCAGACCGTAGGTTGTTTTCGTTACTTACCTGCACACTGTGTGTGCAGATCCAGGTGCACCGAGATTTGACGCGGAGCGGTGATAGCAGCTATTCTCTCAGAGCCGACGAGGTAGCAGCTGGCGTTCGCTGTCCCGTCCCTCTTTTCCCTATTCTTCCCTCCTGTATTAGAAATTGGAAACTTAAAACTTCAGTATTATTATTCTCAGTTGTATTGATGTTAGTAGCTCATGACTGCGTGACTCCAGATCTTAGGTTGATTGTTGGAGCTTATTTCTTTTGTTAGACTGTTTTAAATGATTAAAAATGTCCGTATTTCTATGAATTGAACCAATGATGAGTAAATTTCTCTAGTAAATGAATTGAGTATTGTTGTAACGGTTGGCTAGCCTGGTTCTACGACAGGCTCCATCACAACCCGGAAACGGGTCGTGACAATGGCCGAGGTTGATTCGCTAGAAGGCTTTTGTGGTGCAGTACATGCTACGACGCCCGGGGAGATCGACCTGAAGTACCAACGAACAATCACAGTATACATGTTAAAGAGAGTTGGATAAATAGAAAAGGCTAGTATATATACAGGGGAGGATTTGATGGAAGGGGGGCTTCTTCTCTCTCTCTCCCAATAGAAGAGGATGAAAAGTGTATGTTGTAAGTAAAGGCTGATGTAACAATCCGGTCAGTCGTTTTGAGAATTAGCGCCCCAATCCCCTAATAACTGCTTTCCCCACGTTTTGTTGTGCTTTTGGGGCTTGCCGGAGTGATTAGTTGTGTTTCCGGTGAGTTTTGGGACACATAGTCCCTAAATATGAGTTTAAGCCTTAGAAATCGGATCGTAGTTAGAACTGTGTGAAGAAGGATCCAGAATTGAAATCCGTCGACTTCGTTAGCTCCGTTGAGTGATTTCGGGGTTAGGAGCGTGTCCGGAATGTGTTTTCGAGGTCTATGGTAGTTTTAGGCTTGAATTGACGAAAGTTAGAATTTCGGCGATTTCGGCCGATAGGTGAAATTTTGATATCGCGCTCGGAATGAGATCCCGGAAGTGGAAGAAAGTCTGTAGTGTCATTTATGACATGTGTGTAAAATTTGAGGTCATTCGGATTAGTTTTGTTGTGTTTCGGCATCAGTTGTAGATTTTGGAAAATTTCTAAGTTTTTAGGCTTGAATCCATGTAAATTCGTGATTTCGGTGTTAGGTGATGTGATTTAAAGGCTCGACTAAGTACGGATGAAGTATTAGGACTGGTTGGTAGGTTTGGTTGAGGTCCCGGGAGCCTCGAGGGTGTTCCGGATGCTCAATGGGGAGGTTTTTGGACTTAAGCACCATCTGAAGTTTTGCTGGTTCTGGTGTTTCGTACCTACGGAAGGGGAGCCGCAGGTGCGGACACGCAGGTCCGATAGAGGATGCACAAGTGCGGTTTTTGGATTAGGTGGATGGGCTCGCAGATGCGGTGAGGAAACCGCAGATGCGGCCCCAGCCCAATTAATGAGTTTTCGCACCTGCGATGTCTTTTTCGCAGGTGCGGCCCAATTGACCACATAAGCGGAATCACTTGTTAGAAAACACAAATTTTGAGGGTTTGAATTTCATAACTTCTAAAAAATGATTTGGAGCTCGGGAATAGGCGATTTTGAGTGGGTTTTGAAGAGGAGATTCATAGGTAACGATTCCTAATCCTAATTCACTTATATATCATTAATCTATAACAATTTCTTCAATCTAATCAAAGAATTTGAGGGAAAAATTAGAAAAATGGGAGGAAAGTTCCCCAAGTAAAAATCCGAGAATTTAATGGGATTTTGACGTCGGATTTCGATGATTCTTGTTCGAGTGTGTTCGTGAGTGAATGGGTGTTCTATATTGGTAACTTTCACTTGATTCCGATATGTGGCCCCGGGGGACTTCTTGGGTAATTTTCCTAATTTCACGTATTAGATTCGAGTTAATTAGTTAGATTGATTTCTTAAAGCGATATTTACATTATGCAATTAAATTGAATAGATTTGGGCCATTCAGAGTCGGGTACTCGTGACAAGAATGTGGATATGAGTTGAGTTGAGCAGTCGAGGTAAGTGGCTTGGCTAAATCTGTGTTGGGGACTTCCCCTTAGGCCGTTTTGACATTTATTTTCTATGTGGGTGCCTTGTACGTGAGGTGACGAGTACGTACATGGGCCATTTGTTGCTGAAATTCCACTTTTCGCTTCACATGTCATAAATCATTTACTCCGACTTCACTGCTTAATGTGTTAATAGCTTAGCTTAGATTAGGAAAAGCATGCCTACTTGTTTTATATCAAATTGTCTATCTGCTACTCTGTGCGCCATGTTTAGCTAGTTTATTCTTTCTCTTACCTGTGATTGCTGAACTGTTATTAAATAATGCCTTATCCGATGTTCATTCGCATAGCATATTTAAATTGTGGACTACAAACGTATTCTGGGAGATCCCCATGTACTGCATATTTAATTTGGGGACTACAGACGTATTCTGGGAGACCCCCTTTGTACTGTATATTTAAATTGGGGATTACGGACATATTTTGGGAGATCCCTCCTGTACTGCATACTTAAATTGGGGACTACAGACATATTCTGAGAGATCCCCCTGTACTGCATATTTATTTTGGAACTACGGGACGGTATCCCGGGAGTCTTCGCATTGTGATACATTGTGCTGAGCCGAGAGCTCTCTCTCTTTGCTGTTATGTTCTAAATTATTTATTTTAAAACTATTTACGGTAGAAATTATTTATCTTCTCCGCTGTCTTAACCTTATTATTTTGAAATCCAGTAGAGCCTTAACCTGGCCTCATCACTACTTGACTAGGGTTAGGCTTGGCACTTACCGAGTACCAAATGTGGTGTACTCACGCCCTTTTCTGCACATGTTTTTCGTGTGCAGATCCAGGTTCGAGTTCTCAGTCACGTGGCTAGTTTCCGTCGCAGCTACCATTGAGGAGATCGTAAGGTATTTCTGCCGCGTCTGCAGAGTCCTCCGAGTCACCTTCCATTCTGGTCTATATAGAGATCTTTTATGTATTTTCTTTCCAGTTGTTTAGAGCTACAATAGTATAGAAGCTTGTGACTAAAAATGTGACATTTCGGGTTTTGGGATTTATACTTGTATGCCGAGCGACAATGTTATGCTTACTTAGATTTTCTTTTCCTGTCTTTACTTTTATTGCTTTTAATTAAGATTAACCGCAAATTTAGGCTTACCTAGTCGTAGAGACTAGGTGGAGTCACGATACCTTTCGGAGGGTAAATCGGGTAGTGATAGCTGAGAGCCTTGCTACTGATTTTCTTTGTAATAAGGGTTATGGAATCAATAAGACAGATCTCATAGCCACTAACAGTGATCCTTTTCCTCTCCCTTCTTACTTTACATCTTGTAATAATGATATCGTGAATGTGTGTTTTTCAAGTACGTTCAGTTACTCTCACAATCCTAATAAGTACATAAATTTAATCTCATCCAATTTCTCTTATTTAATATCCTTCGATCTAGAGTTAATTAACCTTGGCTAAGATTTATCCTCTATCTTCTCAATTCATTAATGTTTAGCAAAAGGTCCCGCACTTTTTGGTCAAATAATTTGGCACCGTCTATGGGGATTTCCTAGCCAAAGCCTTAGTTACCACTATATCCACCAAACCAACCAAGAATAAAATCCTCACGCAAAATCAGAGCGCATCGCGAGCGTGCGCCACCACAGTGAGGCTGCGGCTCACATGTCAAGCACAATAGTTGTTACACCCTATGTTTTTGCACGTGAGAGTACGTCGTAAGTCAATTGATGTAAGCTCAGAAATAATATTATATTTGGAAGAATATAAAGTAAGTTAATCAGTTTACCTTGGAGATTACAAATATTTAAGATCATGAATAACGAGTACCAAGAGGGTTGGAAAACTTAGAAGCTAAACCAATTGAAGAAAATAAGTTTCGTCGAAAGTCGATGAGTTTGGAATGTTATAACATGTGTTTTAGGGTGAGACTATGGTTAATTACATGATAAGAGGTTATGCTATGAGTTAATTTTTATCGTGTGATAGTTGTGTTCTACGTTTTGAAGTCAAGCAAGTTGTGGAACAAAAGTTGGCAAAGGTCTTCACAAGTTAAACTCATAATGTGCTGAAAATTAGGTCAAATATAACTGATATTTTCTCCCAATATACTTAGAATTATTGGATTATATACCAACCAAATTTAATATCTATGAGTCTCTTCCAACGCATTAAACCATTCATCGATACGACATAGGAATAGAGAGATATTTGCAGTTTCGCGAGACTGCGCAGACATCATAAGTGACAAGTAGGTGGATCACTAGAGTCTTTTGAGAAATACATTTCATGTGTTATATGAGGTCATATTGGGACATATTATATACCAAATTTAAGATCTTGGAATGTAGTTTCCAACTCTTTTAACCATTTATTCATATGACATCGGGATAAAAAGATATAAGCGTCGGAAGATGGACCAATCCTAGGGTGCCAAGCTAGCACCTCTTTGACTTTTCCAAAGTTGATATATATAAGTCTTAGGTCGGCTTTATCTTAATTTTTCAGCATAACACGACCAGAGAACACCCATAAACATAACTTGAAGCTATATTCTAGGGTTTCAAAGAAGATTATCATCCCGGGCATGAAATCGAGAAGCGATAACATCAAAACGATCCCTGCGACGTAAGTGTCATTATACTGCCTCTACTTTTTCTTTGTAGTTAGAGTTTTGGAAGGTAATTCATAGTTAAGAAACATCTAATATATGTATTTAAGTGTTTAAATATCAAGGAAGGTTGATAAATGTGTTCCCTAATAATTAGAACTCACGGGACGGTGATCGGAAGTCGTGAGTTCGAGTTATTTGACTTTTAGCGGACTGTTTTGTGTTGCTATTGGTCTGCGTGTTTTACTAATGTTTTGTGGAGTTTTGGAGGAGGAAGGGTGTGTAGAAACACCATATAGATGTAGGGTTGTGAGCTGGTCATTCGTTGTAACATTTCCGGGTCGTTTGACACGACTACGGTAGTCGTCTTATGTATGAAGTGATTAGGTTGTGTAGGGACTATTTTGGGAGACTCAATATGATTATTATTGATATCGTTTGGGATCTTTGGTGATTGGTTTGACTTATGTGAAGTCATATATATAGGGGAGGTGTTGTCCGTTTCATCGTAAAATTGGTTGTGGTCGATACATAATAGTTATGACGCTTAAACGATAACAATAGTGTTATTTCTCTTATTGTAGATTAAGGAGTTGTGACATTTGCGTAGCTTGAGTTTGGGCAGTATATACAAGGTATGTGAGGCTATCTCGTTCCTTATTTTGCACGACTCCGATTGTACATAACGCAATGAACGAGCTTCCAACGATACTCTACTCTTAGAAGCTAGCAATACTTACATTGTTTCCCCTCTTATGGAACAATTGATTGTTGAGGTTTCTTCTCTTATTATTATGTTATCAATGTTGTTGGTACTTCCTGCTTCTTATAATATTCTTGATGAAGAGTTAATCCTAATAACGTGTACGGAGAATATCGACCTTACGTCACTCTGAAAGGTTCAGAATATGATTCCAATGAGTCCTACATTCATCATATATAATTGTAGCTATTTTACTCTACCGAGCCGCGCTATAGTCGGCCGGGTATGACACCTATTGTGCAACCACTAATCAGTTGGGTCACGTGGCCGGGTACGATATGATGATGATTATGCCCACAGAGGCAGATGTTTTAAAGGTTTATGTATATATATATGTATGTATCACACATTTCATGTCAGTAGCTCTCAGAGGTACTCAGATGTTACAGGTTGTATATTCTTTATCCCCCTTTACATTACTGTTCTTATTTATGCTTTCCTGCCTTACATACTCAGTACTTTATTCGTATTGACGTCCTTTTTATTTGTGGATGCTGCATGTCGTGCTGCAGGTCCTGATAGACAGGTAGACGTAGCTCCCCCTACCACAATAGGCTTTCCAGTTCAGCGGTTATAGGCGAGATCCCTTCTCCGGACTTGTCGT
Source organism: Nicotiana undulata (assembly GCA_005239495.1). Taxonomy (NCBI): domain Eukaryota; kingdom Viridiplantae; phylum Streptophyta; class Magnoliopsida; order Solanales; family Solanaceae; genus Nicotiana; species Nicotiana undulata. Next base: position 7,760 of record ML256235.1, on the reverse strand, counting down.
GGTCTTGGTATGCATTTTTGTTATAAATATCATGGGTATGTCGGGGCCCTGTTCCGGCTATGTTGCATTACTTATGCTCCTTTAGAGGCTCATAGACATGTGTCGGCTTATGTATAGTTTGGTATGCATTATCGGATGGTTTTTGTTGTATAGTCTTTCATGGAAGCGTGGTAGCTCCTAACCTTACATGTAGTTTCTTGGCAGTCTTGTTATCCCATGTTATGCATGTTCATTCCATTATCTTTCATTGTTTGGTGTTCGTAATCCATATCTACCACTTATATTGATCTCGTCGGCCCTTAAAGATAATAAGAAGGTTAGATAAAATGTACGTTGGTTGTCGAAAAGTATGGCCCGGGTGCTAGTCATGATCCTCCAGTTTGGGTCATGACAAACTTAGTATCAGAGAAGGTCTGTCCTAGGGGTTGTCTATGAGCCGTGTCTAGTAGAGTCTTGTTTATGGGTGTGTTTTTCATCACACTTATAAGTAAGAGGCTACAGGGCATTTAAGACTGTTACTCTTTCGTCTTACTCTAGATCGTATGGTAGAGCTCAGTCGTAAGAACTCAATTTCCTCAATTCTATCTTATTTATAATACGATGATGCATACATCTATAAAGACGGTTGGTAAGGGATTGCATGTGGTTGTGAAAGAGTTGAGTAAGAGGAACTCGATTTTGCATGATGCCTATGATGAGTAAATGTAAGGTCTTTAGTAGATTATGTGTGTACTAAACGGGTAAGCCTCATGATAAGGATCCTTAAGGAAAAGAATATCTATCTATCCCTATGTTGAAAAGAAATGAGAGATTCAGAAGATAGATACAAGTTTCAACAAGAAAAAGAAGCAAGATGAAGAAGGGTATGTGATGTTTTATACTTCAATACCACACAAGAGGGGGGTGATTTGTGTGGTGTATAATTTTTCGAGTGCTATCTTGGTAGAAGAACCTGGTTCTTCTTGGTGTTCCAACTTCTACTGGTGCGGAATAATAAATGCAGTAAAGTAAAAACACAGAATTTTTACGTGGAAAACACCTGGCTCAAAAGGTGAAAAAAACCATGACCTACTCCTCAGTAGGATTTTCACAAACTCTTCACTACAACTCTGAGCCAAACAACATTTACAAAATAAACTCTTTTGTAAACCTAGGACTAACTCTAATCCCTTTGTAGCAACCTAGCCTCTAGCTAATTGCGACAAGCTTCAAGTTAACTCTAACTTGAACAGTGTGTACCTATTACAATTGCTTCTAAGAAAGCTGAAAAGATACAATATTAAATCACCTACTACAACCAACTAGACTCAATAAACAAACAGATGAAACTGGTTCTTCTAGCTGGTCAGTAGCCTTTGTGTCACACAAGGATTCTTCTTGCAAAATATCTCTGGGAATTTTGCTTTCAATTATTGTTTCACTTCTTCCTTTGTGCGAAAAATTCTTCAGTAGGAATACTTCAACATTATATAGCGCCAGTAGTTGAGATGTTCTTGTTTAATTCTGATGCAACTCTTCCTTGGTGGAAGAGTTTGTATTAAACTCAACTTCCTTCCTTTGTTACTATCCTTGCTGAATTCAAACTCTAACCTCTTATCAATTTGCAACCTTTTCGCTTTAGGAGACAATCTCTTAGTTCCCAGATAATTCACATAACATGTTATCTCCTACGCATGGACTCTTCGTGTGCCAATGAGTCTGTTTCACTATGATAGCCTGATGGACCTGGTTCAACTTGGTAGACATTTGTCAATCTTCAAAGCCATGCAGTGACTTGGGTCAACAGTACGAGATGCCCCGTTAATGAATATTGTCAGTATTTACGATTCAAGCAGAGAAATACAAGCATATTCAATTACCTACAACTGTAATAGAGGTATGTACAATTGGCCACACCCGTCTCAATTATGCCCTATGTGAGCTAACTAAAATAATTTAAGAGAAGGATAGGATATCAGGATCCAGTTGGGGTTAGAGTAACCAAAAATTGTGGATAGATTGTTATCATTATTTAACATTATTGAAGGGTAGTGCTGGACGTGGTAATAGTTCTCATTGGGAGATAGTCAGATGGTCACTCTAGAATAATACAGTCTGATATGAATACTAGAATGTTCAGGAAGTTCAGAAGATATCCTAGAAGAGAGGAATATTTACCTTAGGATGACTCCTACCCCTAGTAAAAAGGGAATGTTAGTCGACCCAAGGGCCAATGAGATGGTGCAAGGGGATCTAAAAGCGGAAGGCTGTTTTGTTGAAGTTTTTAGAATAAGGTAATAGACAGAGATATTAGCAGGAGAATAAGAAGAGAGTAAATGAAATATTATGAGTAAGATGTGATAAATGAGTGACAACCATAAATAAAAATATGACACGATGACAGAGTCTATAGTAAAGTGAAGGAAAAGACAAGAGGAGGCATGCCTTGAGACGTAAATCCATACCCTCATTTTGGGAAATGAGTTGGTGACTCAAACGTGATTACCAGAAGGAAGAGTGAGACCCTCAAAAGTAATATAAATTAGTATGGGCTAGTGAACAAGATGAACTGAACATGAATTAGGGACCGAAGGAATCGGTAATAGTCGACATCATTTCAGAGATCGTGTTTCGACAATAATAGAATGAACAATAGAAGAATAACCTTTAAAGGTCATTCACGAAAATGCTTCCCTAAAGTAAGCACTATGAGTAGAGTTAAGTTTAAGGGACTAGATGTGCCAGTTACACCAGGTGTCACCTTTGTGCATAAGAAATTCACTTATCCCTGGTGTTGAAGGATTACCGCAAGCGAGTAATATATGTGTGAAGATGTGGAAAAAAAAATCCAAAGTGGAAGAGGTAACAATCGAATGTTAAAGGAAGAATGCGGTAAAAAAGTGAAAGGAATGAGCTTGTATTTATTCATATTCTATAGATATAATATGACTCTAGAACATTATGCAAGCATGACGCCGGGGAGAATTAATAAGGGTTTCACACTCGATGATATTGATAAATAAGTGTGAATGAACATTTGATACATAAATACCCGTACGAGAGGTAAGTTAAGACAAAGGACATAACCCAAGAGGAGTTACGTAAAATACAGATATGAGAGTGGACCAACGGGTAGTCTGTAGTTGATTCAGGAAGAGCCTAGATATGGCTAGATAGGAGGATACAGAAAAATCAGTAGATCATGCAAGATAAACGTAGTGAAACCCAGCATAAGAAATTCAATCTCTTAGATACGACATTGTAATCCTCGAGAAATATTCAGACAGGAGTTGGGGCAGTAGAAGGTACAATGTAAGTGTTATGGAAATAAAAGAGAGTGCCACAAGGTAGACAACTGAAATTTCAATTCAGAAGCAACCCTACGAGCACAAGGGCACAGAGGTAAGTAACTAAGGATAATGATAGGCGAGTAAGAACATCAGAAATACCGTGGGGTATACAATGTAATAAGGTCGCAACTTTATAAGAGTCAGAAGTTCTTCCCTAAGCACTGCAACGAAAGACTAGCTTAGAAAATAAGAAAGCAGGCTTCAACATAAGGATAGTGACCTAAAGAAGAAATGGTATTGTAACAACAGCCTCACTATAATGTTGTATGCACTCCATAAGAAAGTGGCACCTATCGTGGATAATGAACGGGAAGAAGGAAAAAAAAAATCAAAAGTTGATAATTGAGATCATATGAGTTACAGGGAACTCCCCTATTCGTGGGTACTAAGATAAGCCAAGTACCCATGCAGCAAGTGGCAAAACGACCAGGAAAAGTAATTGCTAACATTTAAAGACAACTGAGAAGGCATGAAAGGAAATATTTGGTGCTAACATGTTAAAAGGAAGGTTGCGAGTAGTATAAATAGATATGCGTAGGTCACAATCTAAAGTATGGTAGATCAACAAGGTTTAGCTAGACAGGAGTAAGGATAAGAAAAGGTGAGTGAGAAGGTGACGAGAATAGATAATTCCTCGGTATTAAACCCATCACAATAAGAGAGCTGATGGTTTCCATAAAGTTATAAAAATCTCAGTGTAGCATGAGTGAACTCAAAGGAGTTTAAAACTAGGAGCATTTAGAAGAGATAGAATGCTACCCTGGTAGTAAAGTAAGGGTGTAATTGTGATAAATGATAAGAGGATGACGTTTAGGGCTTTGATTGAGTAATGATTTTGAGAACAAGTATTTCATGAACTGCACGGGATTAGAATACCCCATAAGATGAATCACATTGGGATGCGATGAAATACAGTTATTGGAGTATAGTATCGTCCCTAAGTGGATTAGGAAAAACACTTCAGATGTTCCCCGATGAGACGTGAGCCCTAGTAATAATATATTACATAAGAGGTTTCAAATTATCAGAGGTAGATTATAGATCGACATTAAGGTGAATCAACAATAGATGGATGAAAGTTACAAATATGAGATGAGATTACGTATTCATTATATAAGCTGAATAGTAATAAGAAAGCATTAAATGGCTTAGATTTATACATATAAGATAAGCAACGAGAGAATAACCTAGAGTTGGGTAGCAAACCTCGATAATAATAAACTGAAGTAAGAGTTATAGTACAGTATGACCTAACTAGTTGTGGTAAATCCATAAGCATAGATAACTGAGGCCATAAAGCAAGATATAACAATAGTTGTAAGTTCAACAAAGTACCAATCAAAGAACTTTAGTACGCCTATAGATGCCCAAAGGGACAGCTTGTCATAGTACTATATATGTTCACAAAGTGAATCCTAAAGATGGGTTAAAAGCTAAAAAAAAGGAGATAAGAGTCACATTGGCGCACATTCAAGGTTAGAATCGTCCGGGCTGCATGAAAGAAGGTAGAAACAGTGACGAGATTGGAAGAATTTCGACAACAAGTCGTGGAGTGAGAAAGAGGCCTAAAGAGGGGGATGCCCTAGCCTTTGGATTTATTCACCGAACAAATCCCTAGATGGCAAAGACAATGTTAAAGTATTCGTAAGAGTTATTTCTTAAGATACGGATAAGTGCATTAGCCAACATTCGAGGACGAATGTTCCAAAGGGGGAATGATGCTACACCCCATATTTTCGTACGTGAGAGTACGTCGTAAGTCAATTGATGTAAGCTCAAAAATAAGATTATATTTAGAAGCATATAAAGTAATTTAATCAGGTTACCTTGGAGATTACAAATATTTAAGATCATGAATAACGATTACCAAGAGGGTTGGACTAAACCAATTGAAGAAAATAAGTTTCGTCGAAAGTCGATGAGTTTGGAATGTTATAACATGTACTTTAGGGTGAGACTATGGTTCATTACATGATAAGTATGTTATGCTATGAGTTAATTTTTATCGTATGATAGTTGTGTTCTACGTTTTGAAGTCAAGCAAGTTGTGTAACAAAAGTTGGCAAAAGTCTTCACAAGTTACACTCGTAATGTGCTGAAACTTATGTCACATGTAACTGAGCTTTTCTCCCAATATAATTGGAATTATTGGATGATATACCAACCAAATTGAATATCTATGAGTCTAGTTTCCAACGCATTAAACCGTTCATCGATACGACATTGGAATAAAGAGATATTTGTAGTGTTGCGAGACTGCGCAAACATCATAAGTGACAAGTAGGTGGATCACTAGAGATTTTTGAGCAATATCTTTCATGTGTTATATGAGGTATTATTGGGACATATTATATACCAAATTGAAGGTATTGAAATTTAGTTTCCAACGCTCTTAACCGTTTGTTCCTACGACATCGGGATAAAAAGATATAAGCGTCAGAAGATGGACCAATCCTAGGGTGCCAAGCTAGCACCTCTTTGACTTTTCCAAAGTTGATATATATAAGTCTTAGGCCGGATTTCTCTTAATGTTTCAGAATTACACGACCATAGAACACCCATAAACATAACCTCAAGCTATCTTCTAGGGTTTCAAAGAATATTATCATCCCGGGCATGAAATCGAGAAGCGATAACATCAAAACGATCCCTACGACGTAAGTGTCATTATACCGCCTCTCCTTTTTCTTTGTAGCTAGAGTTTTGGAAGGTAATTCATAGTTAATAAAAGTCTAATATCTATATTTAAGTTTTTAAATATCAAGGAAGGTTGATAAATGTGTTCCCTAATAGTTAGAACTCACGGGACGGTGATCGGAAGCCGTGAGTTCAAGTTAATCCTAATAACGTGTATGGAGAATATCGACCTTACGTCGCTCCGAAAGGTTCAAAATATGATTCAAATGACTCCTACATGCATCATATATATATGTAGCTATTTTACTCTACCGATCCGCGCTATAGTCGGCCGGGTATGGCACCTATTGTGCAACCACTGATCAGTTGGGTTTACCGAGCTCCACGTGGCCGGGTACGATATGATGATGATGATGCCCACTGAGGCGGATGTTTTAAAGGTTTATGTATATATATATATATATATATATATATATCACACATTTCATGTCAATAGCCCTCAGAGGTACTCAAATGTTATAGGTTGTATATTCTTTATTCCCGTTTACATTACTGTTCTTTTATGCTTTCCTGCCTTAGATACTCAGTACTTTATTCGTACTGGCATCCTTTTTATTTGTGGACGCTGCATGTCGTGCTGAAGGTCCTGATAGACAGGTAGGCGTAGCTCCCCCACCACAATAGGCTTTCCATTTCAGCGGTTATAGGCGAGATTCCTTCTCCGGACTTGCCGTGGTCTTGGTATGCATTTTTGTTATAGATATCATGGGTATGTCGGGGCCCTATTACGGCTATGTTGCATTACTTATGCTCCTTTAGAGGCTAATAGACACGTGTCGACTTATGTATAGTTTGGTATGCCTTGTCGGATGATTTTTGTTGTATAATCTGTTGGGATTTTTAAGTAATTAATGATATATTAATGCTTAAAATGGGTGAATGGGAAATGGAGGGGAAAATGAAATATTTGAGTAATATTTGAGTTTCCCTCCTTAATTGTCCCACATAGGAAGATGAAAAGACTTTTGATGGGTATATAAGCAATTGCTCTTCTTCAAGATAATAAAGAGTTGAGAAGAAAGCAAGCCTCGCGCCGTCGTTGTCGTCGCTCGCTCGGCTCAGCCTCGGCTTCGGCTTCGGCTTCGGATTTGGATTTGG
>ML256234.1:0-16869 GCA_005239495.1 Nicotiana undulata | reverse complement strand
CGCAGCCCGGGCGCGTAGCCGGGAAGCCTTTGTGTGAAAAACTTGATTAAGAGTTAAATTTGTAATAATTAATTGAATAAAGTTGACTTTGGTCAACATTTTTGGTAAACGGACCGGGATCCATGATCTGACAGTTCCGGAATGTCCGTAGGAAAATATGGGACTTGGGCGTATGCCCGGAATCGAATTCTGAGGACCCAAGTCTGAGAAATGAATTTTTAAAGAAAATTATTTTATGAAAATATTAAAGGCTTATAAAAATGAACCTTGATGTGAAACATGTGCTGCCAGGCCTGAGTATGATTTCGGAGCCCGGAACAGGTTCAATATGTGTTATATAAGTTATCTGTGAAATTTGATGTAAAACGGACTTGATTTGATTGGTTTCGGATAAAATGAGGAAAATTGGAGTTAATGAAGTTTTGAGAAATCTCATAGAATTTGAAATTTGGTTTGGAATGTGATTTTATGTTCCCGAGGTTCGATTGAAATTCCGGGACCGGGAATAGTTTCGTTGTGTCATTTATTACTTGTCTGCAAATTTTGAAGTTATTCTGAGTAGTTTAGGCCGGTTCGGCGCATTGAAGTGAATTCTAGAATTTCAAAGTTCTTAAGTTTGATTAATTTGGTTTTGGGGTTTGATTTCTACTTCCGTTGTTGTTTTTCATGTTCCGAGAGTTCGAGCGAGTCCGTATCACGAATACAGACTTGCCGGTGCTTTTGGACGGGGTCCCGAGGGGCTCGGGTGTGTTTTGGACCCCCGGGAGCTAAGTTAGAAAACTAGAAAATCTGTTGTCTGGTTTCCTTCTCTGCGATCGCAAAAGGTGGGTTGCGATTGCGGAGAAGGATTTTGCTGGGTTGTTGATTTCTCTATGCGATCGCAGCTTCCCTTTTGCGATCGCAGAGGTCTGGGTTCCACACCTTCGCGATCGTAGCCCGTTTCTTGCGATCGCATTGAGTAGCATCTGGGCCGGGTGAGTTTGTTCTACGCGATTGCAGGACCACTGCCGCGATCGCAGAGGTCTTGCCAATTGTTCTTCGCGATCGCAGGACCTCTGCCGCGATCGCAGAGGTCCGGCCAGTTGGCCTTCGCGATCGCAGTGAAGGTGTTCCTGGGCAGTACTTAAATGTCCAATTACGGGATTCTTCTTCATTATTCAATACCCAACCTCCATTAGAGCTCCTCCAAGCTAGGGAAAGGACTGCCCAAGTTCAAACTCATCAAGGTAAGTGATTCCTAGTCCGTTTTTCATGATTTTTAACGAAAAAATTCAAATAAAATCTTCTTCCAATTATCTTTAAATTCATAGGAATTGATAGAAAAATGTGGGGTTTTGGGAAAATTGTGAAACTTCATTTTTAGCCAAAAATTCCCAAATAAATTATGTAATTACGATCCTTAGGCTTCGGGTAGTTCATTCCTTCGAAAATTTTCGGAATTTGGCCATGAGACGCCGGGGTTGGAAATTGAGAATTCTTCAAGAATGGCGATTTTATTGAATAACTAAGATGAGTTGTCACATTGTACATGCATTGATGTTATTATATATCTTTTGACTAGTTGCGAGTCCTCGGGTATAGAATTCGGAGTTTCGGGTGCATTTGTGGTCCGAGGGGTAGATTCGACACGAGGTGAGTCTCCTTTCTAACCTTGTAAGAGGGAATTGTCCCCATAGGTGATATATATATTTGCTATGTGTAACTTGTTTGGGGGCTACGTACGCACCAAGTGACGAGAGTCCGTACGTAGCGGCTATTATTGTTATGTCCCGGTAGTTAGGCCCAAATCCTGCCTTGTATGTTTCCATGCAATGCCTTAAATATGTTTCTTTCTTTTCGTTGAAATGCTCTTATGATTTATTGTAATGCTATATTTCCTACGAAATTATGTTTTTGTATCATGTTGTTCTTCTGAGGTCCATTGAAATGAAATTGTGAAATATAAGGGAGCGGGCCGTACGCCACGGCGGATTTGAAATGAAATTGTGAAATATAAGGGAGCAGGCCGTACGTCACGATGGATTTTAAATGAAATCGTGAAATATAAGGGAGCGGGTCGTACGCCGCGGCGGATATGAAATGAAATTGTGAAATATAAGGGAGCGGGCCGTACGCCACGGCGGATTTGAAATGAAATTGTGAAATATAAGGGAGCGGGTCGTACAGCACGGCGGATTCAAAAAGTAATTGTGAAATATAAGGGAGCGGGCCGTACGCCACGGCAGATTCAAAGAATTTGTGATTTTTGTTTCATTCGGTGGTCTTACTCTTGAAAGTGCTTTATTGTTTAAGTTCAGTAGCTTTTTGGATTTTCTCTGCTTTCAGTATATGTACTTGTTGCTTATTTCCCTGACATGCTTACTGTATTTCATCATATTTAATCACATGTTACTACTGCTGGACCCTAGTGAGTATCGAGTCGACCTCTCGTCACTACTTCTTCGAGTTTAGGCGGAATACTCACTGGGTACATATTTATTTAATATGTACTCATGCTGCACTTTCTTTTCTTTTCTGTACTTGACTATACAGGTCTGGAGGCTGGCACGTCTGACTATCAGGTCGGCGCTAGATATTGATACCGTGGTCATACTTCTCGGTGAGCTGCTTTCTCGGCGACTTCCTAGCAGCACCCTGGAGCTCTTTTGTTATATTTCTCCGCTCATTTCATTCAGACGGAAACTCTGTATATATTGTAGTCATTGTATATTCAGTAGTTGCCCATGACACTCATGACACTAGTTCCTGGCACACACACGTAGTGTATATTTATATTTTGGGGTTTTGGGATGTATATCTATGTGTGCATTTTATTTCAGCTTGTATCTTCCAGGATTTCACTTCCGCTCGAGGCTAGTATCATGTTTGTCGCTATTAATGGGGAATCTTTGACTGTTTAACTAGATGGGAAAGGTATGACTTGGTGTAATTATTGTTGGCTTGCCTAACCCCGGTGTTGGACGCCATCACGATTCGGATTGGGATTCTGGGTCGTGACACCAGTCCAAATCTTTATTCGCGATCGCGATGACTCCCACATGAACGCAATGCACTGCAGATAGCAAAAACCATCAATCCAAAAATGAGAGGAAATGGTCTGAAATCAATCCAAAACACACCCGAGTTGTTCACATCTCGCATTTTTGTACGTTAAAAGTTTCGTCTTCAGTTAATCGACGTAGACTCGGGGATGAGATTATCTTGAGGTTAACTTATTTACGCTATTTATAACAAGCGATAAGTAAGTGTCATGAAGGATAAAGGGTACACTAATTAAAGAAAACGAAGTTCATTGAAAGTGGCCAATTTGGGATAAAATACGGGCCGAGAGATAATACCCGATAATTATGAACTAGTACACTGCAAGGTACCATATGACCACAGTAGTATAATGTATAAATTATATTGAAAATAAGTAGAAATTTAAGTAATTTGAGACAATTTTTAAATTATGCGGGTAATTGATTAATTACCGGATAACGGGACACTACCCAGTTAATTAATAAGTGGATAAAAATTAATAAATTACACCGCCAAAAACGTGGCACAAAGCAACAAGACTAAGAATGACTCTTAGTCATTTACGCCAAGGTGGCTACCTAAGGTTAAATTGGAATTTAACAAAACAAGACTTGTTATAAGTCTTGTTACATTTTTCATTTGGACAAAGAGAATCGGAACATCCCTAAATCCTAAGGCAAAAGCCCTATACCATTTTTCCTAGTTCAAAATGCTTCAAAGAGGAGAAGCTTAAATTCGTTCCAAATACAACAAAGAACAGAAGCTTGAATCGTTCAAGACTTCAAGAACAAAAGCAAAATTATTCAATCCAATTTTTGGGGTTCTAAATTCAATCCACGAAGGTTCCAAACGAAAGTTGTTAGAATCGTAGCAACGTAAAATTTTGTGATTCCAAAAGAGTACGGTGCAATCTTCAAGAATATTATACGGAGTTTTCCATACTCCAGGTATGTAAAGGTCATCTCTACTTTCTTTTTGGAATGATCCAAATTATACAGAAGAAACGAGCAAACGCACGGTTTCCATAAATTACTCTGTCTATATTCTTGATTCCCCATGTGAATTATTATTATCGTCTGTTCATGGGTCTCAGAATAATACGCAGTTGAAAAAGTTTATGCGGAAGGAATATTGAGTTTATTACATATTTTTCATGCATTCCACTCATGTATACATGTGCATTGACCCATGACCAGATGGCGTTATATACGCGTATATATGTAAATATATGTATATGGGATATGGGAAAATGTTACGGCGTTATATACGCACCACCACCTGATCAACTGGTATATGTTGATGATGTTGCCCACAGTGGCCGAGACGATATGATGGGATGTCCTCAGAGGCTTGATGATATTATGTACACGTATACCTATGCATGACACGACGTTTATATGCACGTGCATGACATTATAAATGTTTCAGGATTTATAAAGTTATTCAGATTTACAGATGGATTTCTTTATTCCATATTTCATCTATGTCTCTTATGTACTGATTGTCATGCCTTACATACTCAGTACATTATTCGTACTGATGCCCTATATCTCGGGGCCTGCATTTCATGCCCGCAGGTGCAGGTAGGCAAGTCGACGGTCCCCCTTCTTAGGATCCTTGATCAGCGAGAGGTCGCGTGCTCCACTTGATCCGGAGCTACTTTTGACTTTGGTACGATATGTTTGTATATGTATGGGTACGACGTGGATCAGTCCCGTCTTTGTACAGTTATATTTCTATTAGAGATCTGTAGACAGTATGTCTAGTTGGATAGTATGTGACCTTGCCGTCTTCCAGTTTTGAGGTACATAGTTGTCTATAGCAGCCTTGTCGGCTCTCCCTACGTATGTTGCACATATATGTACATATGCCTTTTGGGAAAGTTTCCTTCGTGTATATCATTCTCGTAATTCAACATATGTTATTGAGGTTTATATCTTAGACGCATGCTTAGGGGTGTTTGACAGGTAGAACTCAGGCACCCGTCGCGGCCCATCGGTTTGGAGTTCAGTTACTGGACTCAGGTGATACAGCAACATCCTCTTTAGTAATGGAAGTAAAGGAACGCCAATACGAGGATCCTGTGTTAGCTCATTATAGGGATACCACCCCTCAGAAGGAGAAGACATCGTTTGAAATTACGGAAGATGGGGTCCTTAGATATCGAGGACGATTATGTGTCCCTAATGTTGCAGGGTTGCATCAGCAGGTTAAAGGAGAAACTCATTATTCTCGTTATTCTATCCATCCAGGAGAGACAAAGATATATCATGATATTAGGGAATTATATTGGTGGGACGGAATGAAAAAGGATATAGCAGAGTTTGTTTCCCAGTGTCCTAACTGTCAGCAAGTTAAGATTAACCATCAGAAACCCGGTGGATTATTGCAGGCTATGGAGATTCCGACTTGGAAATGAGAAGTAATCAATATGGATTTCATCGTAGGCTTACCTCGTACCCAGCGTAAGTTCGATTCGATGTGGGTGATTGTTGATAGGCTTACAAAGTCAACCCATTTTCTGCTCGTCAGAGCTACATATTCCTCAAAGGATTATGCAAGGCTTTATATTAAGGAGATAGTACGACCACATGGTGTCCATGTATCTATTATCTCAGATAGAGGAGCTCAATTTATAGCTAACTTCTACGGTCCTTCCAAAAAGGATTGGGGACTCAAGTAAGTCTTAGTACAACATTTCATCCCCAGACCGACGGACATGATAAGCGTACTATTCGGACACTGGAAGATATGTTACGAGCTTATGTGATGGACTTCAAAGGTAGTTGGGATGATCATCTGCCGCTTATTGAGTTCGCATATAATAATAGCTACCATTCCAGTATTCAAATGGCTCCATACGAAGCTCTTTACGGACGGAAGTGTAGATCGCTTATAGAGTTGTTCGATGTTGGAGAAGCTACGTTAGTAGGACCAGAATTGATACAGCAGGCCATCGAAAAAATTAAGCTTATACAGGAAAGGCTATTAGCAGTTCAGAGTCGTCAGAAGTCATATTCTGACGTGCGGCGACGAGATTTGGAGTTCGAGGTTAATGACTGGGTATTCTTAAAAGTGTTTCCTATGAAGGGTGTGATGAGGTTTGGTAAGAAAGGCAAACTTAACCCACGGTATATTAGGCCTTATAGGATCATTCAGAGAGTGGTCCAAGTAGCTTATGAGTTAGAATCGCCCTCGGAATTGGAGTTTGCCCATCCAGTTTTTCACGTATCTATGTTACGGAAGTGAATTGGTGATCCTTCCCGAGTGGTGCCCATGGATGATGTATAGATTACAGAGGACTTTTCATACGAGGAAATTCCGGTTGCTGTCCTAGACCGACAAATCCGCAAGCTACGGAATAAGGAGGTAGCCTCCGTGAAAGTAATTTGAAGAAACAACAATGTACTTTGGAGAAACAACAATGTGGAATAAATGACTTGGGAGGCCGAGGAAGACATGAAGTATAGATATCCCTACTTATTTCCTCCTCCATGGAAGGATCTGACTGAAACGTCATAACCTCAAGGTACGTGTACGGATTCTTGTGTTAGTTATTGTGATTGGTCGTGTGAGGCCATTGTCGTTATTCATAATTGTGGTCTTGTGTGGCGTTGGATTATTAAGCTTCTACAGGGAGATTTAGTAGTAGTGTTGTTACAAGGGCGACTCCTGCCGATATTTATATATATCCCGGGGAGTTGAACATTCGAGGACAAATGTTTCTAAGGGAGGAAGGATGTTACATCTAGCATTTTTGTACGTTAAAAGTTTCATCTTCAATTAATTGACGTAGACTCGGGGATGAGATTACCTTGAGGTTAACGTATTTACGCTATTTATAACAAGCGAGAAGTAAGTGTAATGAAGGATAAAGGGTACACGAATTAAAGAAAATGAGTTTTGTTGAAAGTGCCCAATTTGGGATAAAATACGGGTCGAGCGATAATACCTGATAATTGTGAACTAGTACCATGCAAGGTACCATATGACCATGGTAGTATAATTTATAAAGTATATTAAAAATAAGTAGAGTTTTAAATAATTTGAAACAATTTTTAAATTATGGAGGTAAGTGAATAAAACTTAATAAATTACACCCCAAAAACGTGGCACAAAGCCACAAGACTAAGAATGACTCTTAGTCATTTCTGCCTAGGTGGCTACCGAAGGTTAAATTGGAATTAACAAAACAAGACTTGTTATAAGTCTTGGTACATTTTTCATTTGGACAAAGAGAATCAGAACGTCCTAATTCCTAAAGAGAGAGCCCTATACAATTTTTCATTGTTCAAAATGCTTCAAAGAGCATAAGCTTAAATTCGTTCCAAATACTACAAAGAACAGAAGCTTGATTCGTTAAAGACTTCAAGAACAGAAGCAAAAAAATTCAATCTGATTTTTGGGGTTCTAAATTCAATCCACAAAGGTTTCAAACGAAAATTGTTAGAATCGTAGCAACGTAAAATTTTGTGATTCCAAAAGAGTACGGTACAATCTTTAAGAATATTATACGGAGTTTTCCCTACTTCGGGTATGTTGAGGCCATCCCTTCTTTCTTTTTGGCATGATCCAAATTATACAGAAGAAACGAGCAAACGCACAGTTTCCATAAATTACTCTATTCATAGAAATACTAAGGGTGTCTATATTCTTGATTCCCATTATTATTTTCTGTTCATGGATCTCAGAATAATATGTAGTTGAAAAAGCTTATCCAGAAGGAATATTGAGATTATTTCATATTTTTCATGCATTTCACTCATTTATACATGTGCATTGACCCATGACCAGATGACGTTATATACGCGTATATATATAAATATATGTATATGGGATATGGGAAAAGGTTACGGCGTTATATACGCACCACTACCTGATCAGCTGGTATATGTTGATGATGTTGCCCTTAGTGGCTGAGACGATATGATGAGATGCCCTCAGAAGCTTGATGATATTATGTACACGTATACCTATGCATGACATGACATTTATATGCACGTGAATGACATTATAAATGTTTCAGGATTTATAAAGTTATTCAGATTTACAAATAGATTTCTTTATTCCATATTTCATCTATGTCTCTTATGTACTGATTTTCATGCCTTACATATTCAGTACATTATTCGTACTGACGCCCTATTTCCCGGGGCCCTCCGTTTCATGCCCGCAAGTGCAGTTAGGCAATTCGACGGTCCCCATTCTTAGGATCCTTGATCTGCGAGAGTTGGCGTGCTCCACTTGATCCGGAGCTACTTTTGATTTTGGTACGATATGTTTGTATATGTATGGGTATGACGTGGCTCAGTCCCGTCTTTGTACAGTTTTATTTCTATTAGAGGTCTGTAGACAGTATGTCTAGATGGATAGTATGTGGGCCTTGCCGGCTTCCAGTTTTGAGGTACATAGTTGTCTATAGCAGCCTTGTCGGCTCGCCCTACGTATGTTGCATGTATATGTACATATTCCTTTCGGGAAGGTTTCCTTCGTGTATATTATTCTCGCAATTCAGTAGATGTTATTTAGGTTTATATCTTAGACGCATGCTTAGGAGTGTTTGACAGGTAGGACTCAGGCACCCGTCACGGCCCATCGGTTTGGGTCGTGACACGAGCCCCTCGCGAACCTGTCTGAAAATACCAACAAGTCCCATAACCTAACATGGGACTACTTCGAGGCCTCAAATCACGCATAACAACATCGAAATGTCGAATCGCACCTCAAATCAAACTTAATGAACTTTCAACTTTCAAAACTCGTGCCGAACAATATCAAATCAACTCGGAATGAGCTCAAAATTTTGCACACAAGTTCCAAATGACATAACAAAGCAATTCAAATTCCCCAAACCACAATCCGATTGTGATATCATCAAATTCAACTCTCAGTCAAACTTATGAACAGTCCAAATCTTCAAATTTCCAACTTTCATCAATAAGTGTTGAAACCTTCTACAAATGTCTAAATGCAAATCGGGACATACGCCCAAGTTCAAAATCCCATCTGGACCGAGGTCAAAAACTAAAAAGTCAAACTTGGTCAACTCTTCAACCTTAAAGCTTCAAATATGAAATTCATTCTTTCAAACTAATCCTAAAACACCTGAAAATGAAAATCGACAATACGTACAAGTCATAATACATCATACGAAGCTAATCAGGACTCCAAATAGCCAAACGGAATGCTAATGATCAAAACGACTGATCGCATCGTTACAAATATCTTGCATAGTCTATGACCACCTAATGTATTTCACAACTGAAGTGGATGATCACCTTAAACTTCCAACTATTCTCATCCGATCTAGCAGTTGTGCTTACATGGAAGCAACTTGTTCCTTTCTTCAATTTCAGGCAGAAAACAAACATGATATTGCCATGAATTTTGATGAAAACAACTAAAGAAACATGTTTTTGTGAACTCAATAATTCACTTTACAATTATCTACAACACGTGTTTTGATGTGTGCTTTTCTTGAATTAGAAGCCTTGTTGATAATGACCTTTTGGTTTCGATTCTCACTATTTTTCTTTCCAATTAACCTTGACTCATAAGATATTCAAATCTATTTTAAATTTTGTATGGTAAGATGAGAAACTTTTTAAGTTACTAGTTTTCCAGTTAAACTCTATGTAATGCAAAAAAAAGAATAGTTCATTTAGTAAATTCCATAAACATGTAGTATGCAATTTTGTACGAGATAATCGAAACAACAAGAAACGCACAAACAAAAGCAATCGATTACAAAAGAATCAAAATGGATAAAAAAGAACCTTGTGAGAATTGGTTAGTTTATTTCCAGCGAAAACAAAGCTCCACAACTTACTGATTTAAGGCTAAAGCAAAGGTTGCTTGAGAGGTATTGACTGTTAAGTCATGTATTTGCAAAACACTCACCTTATCTGATGTCCAAAGTTCGAGATCCAGAGAAAACGCTAGCAAAGAGTTCGCCGGAAAGAAGGAAGTCGCCGGAGAAAAGGCAGTGCACCGGAGATTGTTTTTGAAGTTGAGAGAGAAAGCGTCATTTTTGAGTGCACAAAGAGCATAGAGAAAGCATCTATCTTGTGTTTAGGTTTTAGGAGTTTGATGAGTCTGTTTGGGCACCTAAACGGGTTATAGTCGGGCTAATTATTTTTACGAGTTGAAATGGGCTCAGCCCAGAATGACCCATCAATAAAACTCTTCCATGCCCAACCCATTATTTGATGGGCTGGTTTGGAGGGTTAGTTGGGCTTGGGCTCAAAGTGTCTCCCCAAGTTTAGGCCATTTAGACACTTTACCAAATACCTAGTAGGCATAAATCTCTACATCTCTTAATAGAATTAGTTCATCCAACTACCAACATTTACCAACAAATTATCCCACCATCATTCTTAAATAATTTATAACTTCCAACATAACATACGTGACCAACCATTCACAGCCAACCAACAAAATTCCATCAAATAATCACCTTTTAATCTCTACAATGGTTATGTACTTAAATAGAGAACTTATGCTTTCCAATCACCATCCCATGAGTTTCAATACTTAATTCATACTCATATTCCCATAATAAATCCATGCATGTAAGTCTAAGGGTATAGGATTACCTTTTGGAAGAAATCTTGTAAATCCCTCCCTTGAGTTCTTGAAGAAATTTCTTGAAAATCTAAGGATTTTATGGTGGATTGAGTTGCTTCTAGTGTGGAAATGATAGGATTCACACCAAGACAATAGGTATTGCTTATCTTGAATACGGGAGGAGTTGGGGGACTTGAGGGAGTGGAGGAAAAATAAAAAATTCGTCCAAGTGAAATGGGGAAAATGAGCCCCAGAAATGACTTAAAAGAACCTTAAGCTGGGGGGGGGGGGGGGGGGGGGGGGGGGGGCAGTCTGGAGAAGTGAGCCTCAATTTGTTGTCTACTACATAAAAATGAAGAATGGATTCGCGTCTGGTATGAAAAAGCGAGCCTTGCTTCGTTGTCCACCAAAATAACTAGGTGGTCTAACTTTAGTAATTTGATCATAACTTTTTGTACGAATTCCCAAATGACGAACTACATGATGAGTTTGAAACTAGAGTCGAAGGGATATGGTTTAGGGGAAAAATTCATGGAAAATATCTTTATACTATGAGGGTTATACCCGTTCAAAGGCAATTATAGTGCAAATTTATACATTTTTTCCACTTAATATATATCCAACTCATTCCAAGCAACTTCTTCCCACTTACAAACCTCCTTAATATAACCTGAAACACTTTCCATATGTATTTTCATGTCAAAATAATATGGTTCTATCCTATAGATCTCCTTTAGTACTCAAAAACATTATTCAAAATTATTGTTGGTGCTCTATAAAGTCTTAAACCATTAGAAAATATTTACGGGGCCTTACACAATGTTCGTGTCGGACGAAATTTCAAAACATGTCATAATCTGGAACGACGACACACAACTAACTCCAAATTCTTTGTAGGTATTCTAGAACCAAGCCAGGGATGCAATTGAAGCATATCGTAAATAGCAAATCGTCTTCTCAACCAAGCGGAGCACCTTGTATATAACGTGCTGCCAGCCTCACCAATCGGGACCATGTATATAGCGAACCGTTTACTCAACAATCAGAGCGCCTTGTACAAATCAAGTCGCTGGCTTTGCCAGACGAAGCCCTCTATGTAGCAACGTGATCGCTTCGCCAACTGGAGCACTTTGCACATATCACATCGTCACTCCGCCATATTGGATATTCCAGGTAGATAGTTTCTAATTTTGCCGCCAACTTCGCCAATCGAAGGATGAACCATCCGATCCCGCATACGTTATGTCGATCGACGGGCGCAATATAGTTTTGTAGTCAAGAGTATCTCTTGGCCATGCTCCTTATTTCTTTGTTCTTATCTTGAATTTTTTGACATTTTATTTATGCAGCTTATAGGCATGTTACATTTTTTCAAGTCAGAAACTCCCATCGTGCGGAATTACTTTACATTTCAAGTCGACTACTCCCATTGTGCAGAGATATTTTACATTTAAATTCAACTACTCCCATCTCATGGAGATACTCCCATCGCACGGAGACTTAATGCTCCGACAACTGCATAATGGTACACAGCCTGGCTAACAATCAAGTCAAATTCAAAGGCCCATCCCCGGCATCCCAGATAATGCTCCAAAGCTCAGAGACTTCAAATTCAAATATCACATTGCCCCAGTCCTAAATAACGGCTAGCCGGAAACCATGCATCATCATTCCTACATTATTTGCATCACATCTTAACATATTTCCACTAGGATATATGGGTATGTGTGTACTTTGCTTTTATAGGATCAAACTTCACGACGTGGAACTTCTTCTAATCTGCAAACCAAACTATAACGCTATGAGGGACAACAAACTCGTAAGAGGGCCAAGGATCCAAACTCAAACTCAAATACTATTAGTAAAACTCCAAATCGTCGAATCTTTCAAGTCTTATAATCCAGCAGCAATCTGAAAGTCATTCCGGGTGCCAAAATCTCATTTTCTTGCAATATCGTATTATTGTAGTATCGTCATAATACGATACCGGGTAAATTCCTTCAAGCATCGCCTATTCCAAATAATAATTCTAGAACTACATGAGGCCTGATCCTTTTTAAGCCCGAGGTATGCAGGCGATCCAAAGCCAGAATTCGGCCCTGATTTCCCCAAAAAATAATTCATCTGAAATCTTCCCTAATTTTCCTTAGTCCTGCAGCCCATAATCTTCTTCAAATTCATATGTCATTCATGCAATATATGCCTAAAGTCGGACAAAATTGGTCTTGGTTCAATGTCTTTGCCCGAGAACTCTTTCATGGTCTCTGGCCAAAGAGGGGAAGTTATTAACGATCAATTTTGACCCTCCCTTTTAAAATTAAGTTATTTTTACATAAAGATTCACAATAAATGCATTGAAAATATTTTCTAATCAATAATACTTATTTTTATATAAATATGACATATATAGATAATTAATGGTGTTAAATTAATAATTCGGTATTAAATATATATATAAAATATATTACCCTTACCATTTTGAATAATTAACATTTGGTTTTTAATTAACTCGCTTATTATTTATATTAATTCTAAATTAGTTCTAATTTGGAAAATAAAGTGTTTAATAAATAATTGGTTAATTACAGTAATTATCGGTGTATTTGGTGATCATATTCCTATCACATTTATTTAGAATTCATTAGATTTAATTAAAATTAGCTTTGAAAGGGTTAACGACTAAATGGCTAAAATCCAATTAAATACAAACCGGCTATCTATTAAATTAAAATCAACCCAACCAATTGGCCCAATCCCCCACCAGACCCAGTCCAAACGACCTCACTAGTCCAGGTTGACAATCCACAATCTCCTCTCTAAGTCAATCCAAGTGTGCCACGTAGCCCACCTCCCACACTCACAAAACAAGCACAAACAATCTTGACCGTTGATACGATTCATCAACGGTCTAGAATTAATCTCTATTTTCTTATTATTTTAAAAGTCCTACTAGATTTTATCTCAACCGTTAGGGTTATAAGAATCCAATGGCCACCGTTTTTTTTCATATTAAACCTTCTTGTTGATTTTAATTCTCTAAAAAATCGGAACCATTAATCAAAGGATCCAGCGGCGCACGTTTTATCACAAATCCTTAACCCTAGAGACTAACCCCTAATTACCCCAAACCCTAATCCATTTCTCCCTTGACCAACTGCCCCATTTCCCCTTTTTCTTTCCAATCTCTCGTCTGCCCAGATTCCATCAATATCAAAACCTTGCCCTTTAATCCATGAATCCAGTCGGTTCATTTCCTTTATCATCACTCAAATTCAGAACGCCTAAAATTTGAAACCCTAGCCTAAAATATGAAACTTCAGATTGTTTGATTCTCTCATGTTCCATCAAATTGGAGCATGCATGGAGTTTTTCTCAGAGTTTCATCATGAGGATTCGATACCCAGAGGTCAAACGCAGTGACTTATGGATTTTAAAGCCTTAGCCGATTGATTCTGATTCTCAAATCGCCCACGTAAAATCCTTTGATGATTGTCCCATCTGTCTTCTATGATTTTTACTCACTTTGCTTTCATCATCTCATAATCGTCATATTCCACTCACCATTTCAAATCGTTTGGAACCCTAGTCATTGAATGACACTTTAAATATAGTCTTCAACGCCTTCACCTAACACGACCTAACACAAATACACAGTAGCATACATAATAACTTCATAATCGAAACATAGGTATTTTGGTTCACAAATAGCTAAACAAAAAACCTTGTTTGGTTTGCTGCTTAAAGGAATGTCAGTGTATTCTAACCCTCCATTTGTTTAACTGTTCAAGTTGAATCCATGCTTGCCATGTTATTCTCTGCTAGTGGTGGCAAATGGGTGGGTTGGGTTGGATTTGGGCGGGTTAAAAATGGGTTGAGCAAAAATGGGTTGGGTCTCAACCCGTCCATATTTCATGCAGGTAAATAATGGGTTGGGTGTCAAATAGGCTGGCTGAATATGTGTTAACCCATATTATATAATTGTAATATTTCAAATGTAATTTATAATTTTGTGTGAATTTTGTTGTGGGAGTGCTTAGATAACATATGAATTTTGTGCATAGTTTGGATTTGAGTTTATTATTTTGTTAGAATGGAGCTGTAATTGTATAAAATATTTGACTTTTGTAGTTGAAATTATATTTTCTTGTTTTTTTCTTCTTTGAGCGGTAATTATTTAAAAGGTTTTGAGCTTTGGATTCATGAATTAGCAGAAAACAAGTAGGTAACCATATTGTTGTACAAAATTTGAATTTGAGTTTACTTTTTTGTTAGAAACTTGGAATTAAACTGTAATTGTAACGACCCGACTGATCATTTTGAGAGTTTAAGATCCGTTCGGTGGTATAAGACCCTAATTAGCTCCTCGTTATGTATATGGACCTGTGTGCGCGGTTAGATTCCGTTTCTGGATAATCCGGAGTCGAATTGGGAGAGAATTTTCAAATTTTGAAGCTTAAATGAAGAAAGTTGACCGGAGGTTTGACTTTTGAGTAAACGACCTCGAAATGAGTTTTGGTTAACGCCAACAGCTTCGTATGATAATTTTGGACTTAGGCGTGCGTCCGGAATTGGATTTGGAGGTCCGTGGGGTGATTTGAGGTATTTTGGCGAAAGTTAGAATTTCGGCGATTTCGGCCGATAGGTGAAATTTTGATATCGGACTCGGAATGGAATTCCAAAAGGGACAGCAGGTCCGGAATATCATTTATGACCTGTGTGCAAAATTTGAGGTCATTCGGACGAGTTTAGACGTGTTTCGGCATCGAATATGAATTCTTGAAATTTTCTAAGTTCTTAGGCTTGAATCTATGCATACTTGATGATTTTGATGTTATGAGATGTGGTTTTAAGGTTCGATCAAGTTTGAATGAGGTTTTAGGGTCGACTGGTGGTTTTGCTTGAGGTCCTGGGGGCCTCGGGTGTGTTTCGAGTGTCCAAACGGGCACATTTTGGCCTAAACTCTTTGCTGGTTTTACACTATCAGTTATTTCTTCATTGCGATCACAAGGTACTCTCCGCGATCTCAGAAGGTAAGAGAAGGAGGCCTGGAGTTTGTTCTCTGCGATCGCACGATATGACCCGCGATTGCAGTGCATTGGAAGGTTGGTCTCCGTGATCGCATGCTACAGGTCGCAATCGCATAAGTCTAATCCCTAAAGGTCCGCGATCGTAGACCTCCTGTCGCGTTCGCATAAGGTAATTTCGGCGCGTGTTAATTTTACTCTCCGTGATCGCGGGTGGTTTTCCGCGATCGCATAGAAGGAATACCTGGGCAGTCTTTTAAAATCCAAAACCGAGGGTTTATGTTATTTTCACTATTTTTGGACTTTGAGAGCTCGGGAGAGGCGATTCTTGGAGGGTTTTTCACACAAATCGAATGGGTAAGTGTTCTTCCACCATTATTAATCATATATCATGAATTAGTTCTTATTTATATCATTTAATTTGTGTTTTGGGTTGAAGAACTTGGGGTTTTGAAAGAAAACTTCGTAAATGGAAATTCATGATTTGAAAGACCAAACGACATCATTTTTGGATAAATTTAGTATGGGTGAACTCGTATCGGAATGGGTAATCGGATTTGGTAAAATTTGTCGGATTCCGAGGTGCGGGCCCGGGGGTTGATTTTTATAATTTTATAAAGATTGAAACTTTATCGTTTGAAATAATTCCTTATATGTTTTATGTGCATTTTGAAGTTGTTTTAGTTGATTTGAGCCGTCTGGAGGTCTTCCCGCCCGAGAAGTCCATTGTCGAGTAACCGGTTGTCGTCTTTGAGGTAAGTATCTTGCCTAACCTTGTGTGGGGGAACTACCCCTTAGGATTTGAGTCTTCTATGTGGATTGTAGCCCGAGTACGCGAGGTGACGAGTGCGTTCTCGGAATTATTTGCAAATAGGATGGCCTTTAGGATTCCTAGGTTCCTATATCTCCTGCGTATAAAGTGGTAACTGTTATGGTTGAGTTTCCTGGTTGCCAGTTTCATCTTCTCCTGTTTGAATTAGANTGCATTTTGAAGTTGTTTTAGTTGATTTGAGCCGTCTGGAGGTCTTCCCGCCCGAGAAGTCCATTGTCGAGTAACCGGTTGTCGTCTTTGAGGTAAGTATCTTGCCTAACCTTGTGTGGGGGAACTACCCCTTAGGATTTGAGTCTTCTATGTGGATTGTAGCCCGAGTACGCGAGGTGACGAGTGCGTTCTCGGAATTATTTGCAAATAGGATGGCCTTTAGGATTCCTAGGTTCCTATATCTCCTGCGTATAAAGTGGTAACTGTTATGGTTGA
>ML256233.1:820-13320 GCA_005239495.1 Nicotiana undulata | reverse complement strand
CCGTGCTTCGCAGACAAACCTACAAGCCATCACAAACAAACAAAACGAACAAACATTTTCTGCCCCAGTTTGCAAAACTTTGTGAGTTATTGAACACATTAAACTATTTTTGCTATTGAAGAATAAAGAATTTAAAAAGACATATATATTTAATTTTTTATAAATAATAGGGAATGTTGTACCCAGTGTTAAAAAGAATGAAGGCAACCAGGGGATGTAGTACCATGTGTTGACGATAAGATGAGGCTCGTGGTACTCTAGGATGCTACTAGGGAATATCGTACCCTATGTTGGCAGAAAGCAATGCAGCCAGGGAATGTAGTACCCTGTGTTAGAAATAAAATGAGGCTCGCGTCACTCTGGGATGCTACTAGAGAATGTTGTACTCTATGCAGGCAGAAAGTAATACAACCAGGGGATGTAGTACCCTGTGTTAGCAATAAGAAATGCAACCAGGGGATGTTGTACCATGTGTTGGCAATAAGATAATGCTTGCAGCGTTCTGTGATGCTACTAG
Organism: Nicotiana undulata; assembly: GCA_005239495.1. Classification (NCBI taxonomy): domain Eukaryota; kingdom Viridiplantae; phylum Streptophyta; class Magnoliopsida; order Solanales; family Solanaceae; genus Nicotiana; species Nicotiana undulata. The sequence continues at coordinate 12,803 of ML256233.1, read as the reverse complement.
GGAATGTCGCACCCTATGTAGGCAAAACAAATGCAACTAGGGGATGTAGTACCTTGTGTTGGCAATAAGGTAAGGTTCATGGCTCTCTGAGATTCTACTAGGGAATGTCGTACCCTATGTAGGTAGAAAACAAAATGCAACTAGGGGATGTGGTACCCTATGTTAACAATAAGAAATGCAACCAGGGGATGTAGTACCCTGTGTTGGAAATAAGGTGGGACTCATGGCCCACTGAGATGCTACTAGGGAATGTTGTACCCTATGTTGGCAGAAAGTAATGCAGCCAGGGGATGTAGTACCCTGTGTTGGTGATAAGATGAGGCTCGTGGCGCTCTGAGATGCTACTAGGGAATGTCGTACCCTATGTTGGAAAAAAGGAATGCAACTAGGGGATGTAGTACCCTATGTTAGCAATAAGAAATGCAACCAGGGGATGTAGTACCCTGTGTTGACAATAAGTTGAGGCTCATGGCTCACTGAGATTCTACTAGGGAATGTCGTACCCTATGTAGGAAGAAAATGATGCAACCAGGGGATGTAGTACCCTGAGGTAAAGATATGGCATTCCCTATAATGAAACTAAAAATAACATGATTACATGTATATTGGAAGGAAATACAGTATTTGAGAACTTCACTTGGTGATGTTCGTCCATCCACGAACTATTTCCTAAAATTGTTTTGTTCCTGTTTGAACAAAGAAAAATTTGTTAGTTTTAAAATGGTGGTCAGTTTGTGGCCTTGATTTCTTGAGAGATTTGACCTTGCGTCCATTACACTTGTTAGAAACACTGACTCCATCGATGGTCGTACAAATTGGCGGGAGATTCTGTCATTACTTCCCGAAGATCTTCTTTCTCAACATCAAAACCTGACTATTTTGCGCCTATCGCCATTTGTGTTTATGGTGCAAACAACCTTGCTCCCAGAACAACTTTTAACTGAGTAACTTTTGTTGACTCTTGACACATTGTTCAGTCCTTCAAGCCTTTTGCTCGTCAGAAAAAATCAAAGATGGCTTTATGCCTTTGCCCATGCATGTGCATGCCCAGAAAGTTTTGCTTCATATAACAGGGAAATTGTAACCAATTTTGTGGCCTTTTCTTTACTTTGCTTGGACAAAATTAGCCTGAAGAGGACTCAAAAAGAATAGTACGAAAGAAAACAAGAATGTGAACTAATAGGTATTATAACTTAATCAAGAAGTGTACCTTTCAGAGAAGAAAAATAAAAATAAAAAGGACTTGTCTGGAGGAATATGCTGACTCCAATGAACATGACATGCACTTTGGACTGGATGCTCGATCCGTCCGAACCGTCTAATTCTCAAAATCCGTTGTAAAATTCATTTTGAAACTGAGTTCTTTGGCTTAACCATGCTTGTGCCGGGATATATGAAGACCTTAATTGATCAACGATGCCCTTTGTGGGTTTTCACCAATTGACCTCTCTCATTTGCCTTTCTCTCAACTCACTATCGCCTTATATTGCCCGTGAGGGTTTTCACCAATAAGACTCTCTCATTTGTCTTTTTTCTCAACTCAATATTGCCTTACGGTGCCTGTGAAGGTTTTCACCAATAAGACTCTCTCATTTTATTTCTCTCTCTTTACAATGGACGAGGCATCACCGTAATATACCAACTTAGCATTCTCGAAAGTTGATCAAAAGGTCTTAAAAGGGAAAGGTAAAAAGAACTATTGAACCGAATTACAACTTTTGGAACCATTTTGATGGAAAACCTGTCGAAAATAAAATAAAATCATGTCCCAGTTTCTTTGAATACTGGGAAATGTGGATTTTTATTTTAGTGTGACCGAACCCAAGAGTGAGGCTGCCTACATATCCTTTCGGAATCAGGTCGGACGTAGTTCAATTAACATGAACTTGTTTTGATTTTTTTTATTACTTTTTTTTTGATTAAGTACATTGGTTCCATAAGAGGGGAAAACAAAGAGATAATATAAACAAGGCTTCAAAGGGCTAACTAGGGTTTACCAGTGTTTTGGTAGCGAGAATGATAGCCTTTCGTCATCCCAACCTGAGAATGTTAAGTATAAAAAATGCCCCAACAGAGTCATGTCAGACATAATATCTCTTGACCGCATCCGCGTTGACGGATATATCAGTCACCTTTCCTTCTATATCTGCCAAGTGTAGAGCTCCTTTTGACAATACTTTCTTGACGAGGTAAGGACCTTGCCAATTCGGGGCGAACTTTCCTTTTGCTTCTTCTTGATGCGGAAAGATACGTTTCAAAACAAGTTGTCCTACCTCAAACTGTCTTGGGCGCACTTTCTTATTATAAGCGCGTGCCATTCTTTGTTGGTATAACTGACCAAAACAAACTGCTGCCAAACGCTTTTCATCAATTAAACTCAATTGTTCCAATCGGGACTTGACCCATTCAGTGTCCTCAATTCCTGCTTCAACAATGATTCGGAGAGAGGGAATCTCAACTTCCGCAGGTATGACTGCTTCAGTGCCGTAAACCAACAAGTAGGGCGTTGCGCCAACTGATGTACGGACAGTTGTCCGGTATCCCAAAAGAGCAAAAGGCAATTTCTCGTGCCATTGCCTAGACCCTTGGACCATCTTCCTAAGAATCTTCTTGATGTTCTTGTTCGCAGCTTCAACAGCTCCATTAGCTTTGGGTCGGTAAGGAGTAGAATTGCGATGCTCAATTTTAAATTGTTCGCATACCTCTTTCATCGGATGACTATTCAAATTAGCAGCATTATCTGTAATTATGGTTTCTGGAATACCGAAATGACAGATGATGTTGGAGTGAACAAAGTTTACTACTGCTTTCTTGGTGACTGCCTTCAATGTAATAGCTTCCACCCATTTGGTGAAGTAATCAATTGCAACCAAAATATATCTATGCCCATTTGAAGCTTTTGGCTCAATTGGGCCAATGACGTCCATTCCCCAAGAAACAAAAGGCCAAGGAGCCGACATAGGATATAACTCTGAAGGAGGCGAGTGAATCAAATCACTGTGAATCTGACACTGGTGGCACTTGCGAACAAAACAAAAGCAATCGCGTTCCATAGTAAGCCAATAATATCCTGCCTGAAGAATTTTCTTTGCTAGAACATATCCATTCATATGCGGACCACAAACTCCCGAATGCACCTCATTCATAATCATTTCAGCTTCTTTGGCATCCACACATCTCAACAAATTCAAATCCGGAGTTCTTTTGTATAGGATTTCCCCACTCAAAAAGAAACCATTAGTGAGTCGCCTAATAGTTCTCTTTTGATCCGTATTAGCATGTTCCGGATATTCTATTGTTTTCAGATACTGCTTGATATCATGGTACCATGGCTCACCATCTAGTTCTGCTTCAATTATATTGCAATAACCATGTTAATCCCGAATTTGAATTTCTAACGGGTCGATGCGGGTATTGCCCGGGTATGGAAGCATTGAGGCCAAGGTGTCTAGGGCATCAGCTAATTCATTATGAAACCCGGGAATGTACCTAAACTCGATGAACTTGAACCTTTTGCTAAGATTTTCCACACATTGTCTGTATGGAATGAGCTTGATGTCTCGAGTCTCCCATTCACCTTGAGCTTGCCGAATAAGCAAATCTGAATCTCCCATCACCAATAGTTCGTGCACATTTAGATTTATTGACATGTTTAGACCCATGATGCAAGCTTCATATTCCACCGTGTTGTTTGTATAGAAGAAACGAAGTCGCACTGTGGCAGGGTAATGCTGCCCAGTAGGTGATACAAGAATTGCCCCAATCCCTACGCCTTTGATGTTGACCGCCCCATCAAAGTATAGTTTCCAAACTTTACTGTCATCTTGCACTGCTTCTTCAACTAAATTAACCTCTTCATCTGGGAAGTATGTGTTCAAAGATTCATACTCATCATCAACCGGGTTTTCTGCCAAATGATCAGCCAAAGCTTGTGCTTTCATGGCCGTACGAGTGACATAAACAATATCAAACTCTGTGAGCAAGATTTGCCACTTTGCCAATCTGCCTGTTGGCATCGGCTTCTGAAAGATGTACTTCAGGGGATCCATTCGGGATATGAGGTAAGTTGTATAGGCCAAGAGATAATGCCTAAGCTTCTGGGCGATCCAAGTTAAGGCGCAACATGTCCTTTCCAAAAGAGTATATTTTGCCTCATAAGTGGTGAACTTTTTGCTCAAATAATAGATTGCTTGTTCCTTTTTGCCTGTGGCATCATGTTGATCCAGAACACAACCAAAAGAGTTATCCATTACTGACAGATATAAGAATAGAGGCCTACCAGGTTCCGGCGGTACCAAAACAGGGGGATTTGACAAATATTCTTTAATCTTATCAAAAGCTTCTTGGCACTCATCTGTCCACTTGATAGCAGCATTCTTTTTCAACAATTTAAAAATAGGCTCACATGTGGTTGTAAGCTGCGCGATGAACCTACTGATGTAGTTCAACCTCCCGAGTAAACTCATGACTTCTTTTTTATTCTTTGGGGCAGGAAGCTCTCGAATGGTTTTTATCTTTGATGGATCTAACTCAATGCCTCTTCGACTAACTATAAAACCAAAAATCTTCCCAGAAGGAACTCCAAATGCACATTTGGCTGGATTGAGTTTTAAATTGTACCTTCGTAGCCTTTCAAAGAACTTTTTCAAGTCTTGCACGTGGTCATCTTGTGTTCTGGACTTAATGATCACGTCATCAACGTACACTTCAATCTCGTTGTGCATCATGTCATGGAATATGGTAGTCATGGCCCTCATGTAAGTTGCCCCTGCATTCTTCAAACCAAATGGCATGGCTCTATAACAATAAGTTCCCCATGGAGTGGTGAAGGTGGTCTTTTATGCATCTTCTTCATCCATCAGAATTTGGTGATACCCGGCATAACAATCCACAAAAGATTGGATCTCATGTTTAGCACAATTGTCAACAAGGATATGAATGTTGGGTAGAGGAAAGTTGTCTTTTGGACTTGCTTTGTTTAAATTCATATAGTCAACACAAACTCTGATTTTCCCATCCTTCTTTGGAACCGGCACAACATTTGCTAACCATGTAGTGTATCGGACGACCCTGATCACATTTGCACTTAGTTGCTTAGTGATTTATTCTTTGATCTTATCACTCATGTATGTCTTAAACTTCCTTTGTTTTTGTTGGATTGGTGGAAAAGTAGGATGTGTGGAAAGTNACATTTGCTAACCATGTAGTGTATCGAACGACCCTGATCACATTTGCACTTAGTTGCTTTGTGATTTCTTCTTTGATCTTATCACTCATGTCTGTCTTAAACTTCCTTTGTTTTTGTTGGATTGGTGGAAAATTAGGATGTGTGGGAAGTTTATGAACCACTAAATAGGCACTCAAACCCGGCATGTCATCATACGACCAAGCAAATACATCTCTATACTCGAACAAAACTTGAATTATGGCATCTCTCGTCTTTTGTTCAGTATGAATGCTTATTTTTGTTTCTCTTGTTTCTTCAGGACTTCCCAGGTTAATTGCCTCAGTTTCATTTAAATTAGGCTTAGGCTTATTCTCAAATTGATCCAATTCCCTTTTTATTTCCTTTAAAGCCTCATCTTCATCATACTCAACTTCTTGATTCATTATTTCGAGATTAGACAGCTTTTTAAGACATGGGCATGAATTCCGCGTGCATGTCATGTTTTTAAAGCCAGCATTAACAAAACTGGAAAATGATAAGAAATAAACAAAAATTAGGGGAAGGAAAAGACAGAATTTTACTATGAAACTGAACTTCATTTCATTGAATTTGAAAGGATAGAAGGATTAACATCAAAGCAAAGCATTTAAAATAAAATATCTGGATTACAACCCTTAAAATAATCCAGAATACAGAAAAAGCAACAAAACAGACTACCAAGACTCCTTCCTGATGGGAATAGGAGTTGCTTCCCAGTTGTTGAGAGAAGTATCTGGACCAATCAGTTGAACACTTGCACGGCTAGGGCCCTCGCTAACTTGAACCATATTGATCTCATAGAACATCTCCTTGAGACCTTGGCAGACTTCATCAATGTCATCCTGAGTAGAAAGATTTTGGACTTCTTCAAAATGTTGTTTGACAAAAGAGTAAGCGATGTGAGGGATTGGTTTGGACAAATTCCAACCATTCTTTTTGCGGGCCTTGGCTCTATTTTTGTCAGCTGATGTTGGTTTAAAACCCAAACCAAAGGTATCTTTCTTCAAAAAGGGAGCAATGGGGTTCACAATTCCCTGCAGAGAGGATCCTAATCCTTTTCCTTGTTCATAGCCGTTCCTCAACATTAGTGAAGCTACCATCATAGATGTGGCTGAAAGACGGGAATGCAGAATTGGTTTTCCTTCTTCCACTCGGTCCACCTCAATCACCTCAAATGTTTGATATATGAGGGATTCACATCCTTCCTTGGCCTCGATACATGGAATGGACGGGTCATTATAGACGGATGAGTCGTCCTCCCCATGAATAACAATTTCTTGCCTGTCATACTCAAATTTGACCATTTGATGTAGGGTGGATGGTACAGCTCTAGCCATATGGATCCACGGCCTTCCAAGAAGAAAATTATAGGAAGTTTTCATATCCAACACTTGAAATACAATGTTAAAATCAACCGGGCCAATTGTCATGGTGAGTTCGATTTCCCCAATAGTGTCTCTTCTAGAACCATCAAAAGCCCTGATGCTGACACTACTAGTTCGAATTCTGTTAGTGTCAATGTTCAGCTGTTGTAGAGTAGAAAGAGGGCATACATCTACACTTGAGCCTCCGTCAATCATGACTCCTTTTACGTAATGCCCTTCACATTTGACCATAAGATGCAAAGCTTTATTGTGCCCAGCCCCTTCCTCAGGCAAATCATCATCGCTAAAAGAAATCTTATTCACTTCAAAGAATCTTTCAGCCATTTTTTCTAGTTGATTCACCGTTGTCTTTTCTGAGACATATGCTTCGTTCAAAGTTTTGATCAACACACGGCGATGTTCTTCTGAGTGCAAAAGCAGAGATAACAAAGATATCTGAGCAGGGGTTTTCCTTAGTTGGTCAATGATTGAGTAGTCTTGCATTTTCATCTTCTTAAGGAATTCTTCCGCTTTTTTTCTGCAACGGGTTCTTTCACAAGCAAGTGATTGTCCCTGGCTTGCTTAGCTTTTCTTAATTCCTCTGGCGAATAGAACCTTCCAGAGCGGGTCAAGCCCCCCATTTCATCTATTTCTTCAACTATCTCTTTTCCTTTGCATGTCATGACAATCTTGTTATAACTCCAGGGAATAGCTTTTGTGTTTGTCACTAGGAGCAGTGCAGCAGGTCGGATCACAACTGGCTCTGTTATATTTCTCAAACCATTATTTGGAACAATATTTTGAATACCCCTAGGGATGTAAAGTTTTGGCCCACCCAATTGAACCTCAACCTTTTTTGTGCTTCCAGGGACATAGAGAATCGTTTTTCCAGAACCTATCAAATTCAAACTTGAACTCGCACCTTTCACAATCAACGGTGCCAAATGCGGCGGGCTTACTATCACTTTTGGTTCTTGACCTATGGTTCCAACAACCATCTTTGTCTTGCCAGACTGTTTATAATCCCGATCATCACAAATCATCCCAATAAAATGTGTATTATCATGAGTTGGGAGTGGATTGTTTGTGATATTAGGAGTATCCTCATTGTTTGTCACGACAATTGCCTTTGCTTCGATCAAATTTTCAATGGCTTTCTTTAATGTCCAACAATTTTCGGTACTATGACCTTGGGTGTTTGAGTGATACTCACATCTTGCATTTGAGTCAAAACCTTTTGAATTTGGATTCACATAACGCGGCATGACAGGTTCAATCAACTTCAATTGCATCAATTTTCGAAATAGGCTTGTATAAGATTCTCCAATTGGGGTGAACTCTTTCTTTGGCTCCTCCTCTCTCACATATCCTTGTCAGGGATGAGGATTATATGATTCCTGAAAATTCGGGCGAAGTTGACGGGAGCCTTGTGGAATCGGTGCCTGCCATTGCTGGTGATTGGGAGGCCTAGCATAAGCCTAAGCATTAAACATTGTGTATTGTTGTGGGGGAACTGAGTATCGGGGCCCCTGAGGTGGATAGTAATGTTGAGGAGAATTGGATTGTCCTTGTTGGAACTGCACATAAGAAGGAACTACCTCTCTTTGAACTCCTCTGAACCCATATGCCATCATGGATCCTTCCTCTTTCTTTTTCCGGTTTCCGAAACTGCCTGACCCGCTTTGAATTGCTTGCGTGGTAGCCTTAAGGGCTGCCTGACTCACAATTTTGCCCGATTTCATGCCGTTCTCAACTATTTCCCCGATCTTAATCGCCTCAGCAAAAGGTTTACCAATGGCGGCTAACATATAATGGAGGTAATCAGGATCCTGAGCTTGGAGAAAATAGTCAATCATTTCTGCCTCTTTCATTGGTGGTTTGACCCTAGCAGCCTGCTCTCTCCACTTGATTGCATATTCTCTGAAGCTTTCTGTTGGTTTCTTCTTTATGTTGACGAGGGAGGAACGGTCTGGCACTATATCAATATTGTACTGAAACTGTTGGACAAAATCTTGAGCCATGTCGTTCCACACATGCCAGTGAGAGATGTCTTGATCTATGAACCATTCTGAAGCAATTCCAGTCAAACTTTCCTCAAAATAAGTCATGAGTAATTCGTCTTTGCCTCCTTCTCCCCTTAATTGGTTACAATACCTCTTCAAATGGGCGATGGGATCACCATGCCCGTCATACTTGTCAAACTTGGGGGTCTTGAAACCGGGTGGCAAATGGACATGGGGGAACATGCATAAATCGTTAAATGACACACTCTTGTGGCCTCCCAAACCCTGTATGTTTATCATGGTTTGTTCCAAGCTCTTCATTTTTCTAGTCATTTCCTCTTGTTCCTTATTCTTGTCAGGATTTTCAATCTCAACTGGGAACATGTTATGAGGAGTATGCTTGTATGAATCTTGAACCTTGAAAGTCAGTTTTGGAGAGTAATGTTGAGCATCATGAGCATTCAGTTGCGGATCATTGTTGGATTTTTGAGCAAGAGTTGGTTGAGGAACAGTGAAAGTAGGGACAATGGGTACAGTATGTGGGTCATTTCTGAGGGGTGCAGTTGGAGAACGTGGAATGGAAGTACTGGGGATAGTGGGAAGGTTAATGCTTGGACTGAATCCAGATTGGTACAATGGGTTACTTGTTAAGGATATGGGCACTTGATTTGCAACTGACACATTATGAAGATTATCCGAAGACCCTTTGGGTGGTGGAGGCGGTGCCTGTCCATTCGCCCAAGCTTGGTACATTTCTGCCAATTGTTGCTTCAACACTCTTACTTCTTCAACCAGTCCCGAACTTTGTTCGACCATTTGTCCATGGATTTCATCATTATCTGACTCATTCTCACTGTTGTTTGCCATGCTACTTTTTCCTTTTGATCTCGTGTTGTAAGGGTGAGTCGCTAGTTTAAACCACAAACCAACCACCTCTGTTTAACTTTTCTCAAAAGATGATAAACAACAAACGTGTTAGAGTTAGGCATTTTGCAGATATTAATCACACATTATATGTCATGCACCTAATGCCATTTTCATTTCTAGAATGAGTTTGACAGGCTTCATGCTTCATCCCGGCTTATTGGTTTATTGGTTTATTTTCATCTTGAATTTAGCGTTCTCTCTCTTTTATTCATTCCTAAAATCCCTTTTTATTTATTTATTATTATTTATTTATTTATTAGATTAATTATGGTTATGATCGCATCCGATGGGGATTGCCTACGTATCATGACGCCGCATGAATCAGACCATTACGTAGTTCATGAAGAAAAAAAAAAGAAAAANTTAACAGACTTTGACAAACTTAAAAGACAGGAATTTAAAAGACTAAACAATGACTCAAAATAAAATAACTGCGACATGAAAAGTTCCAACAACTAGACTAAATTTCAACTCCAGAATAATTTGTTTTCAACCACTGGCACATCTGCTCATGGTGGGGCTTGTCCTGGCTGACCCCTCAATGTACGATACATCCTTTCTAACTCTGTTGCAAGATGACGGGCAAAAGTAGGTGCATGCTCCAAAAACTTCTCATAATCCATCCCTTGGCAGTTCACATAGCTTTGAGCAGTATAAACAGCCAAATCATGGACTTGCTCTCTGAAATACTGAAAATTCTGGTCTCGATCTTGTAACTGTTGTTGACGAGTGGTGGCTATCTTCCTTATGTGGCCCTCGCGATCTAAAGCTGACTCCAATTGAGCCCGAAGTCTAGCCTGCTCGAGTCTCTCCTGATCCCTCTCCCTGTCAAAATCTGCATGCTGGTATTCTCTATTGTACCTTCTCATTTCTTCTAACTGTGCATGGAGCTGAGCTTTTGAACGTACCCAATGGTCCCTCTCTCTCTCTCTCTCTCNATCCCTCTCCCTGTCAAAATCTGCATGCTGGTATTCTCTATTGTACCTTCTCATTTCTTCTAACTGTGCATGGAGCTGAGCTTTTGAACGTACCCAATGGGCCTTCTCTCTCTCGAATTGAGCCCTCTCTTCTTCAAATTTTGTTGCTTGGCGCTCCTTACTTGATTCGGCCTTCTCACTTAACTGTACGATTGTTTCCTTGGCTTTGTCCAACTCCTCTTCAGTCTTTGCCAAAATGGAATCATAATCTTGCACTTTTTCCATCAGATTGGCTATAGTTCTCTGGTCTTTCCAACTTCTCACTGGCACTTCGGAGGCTTTCTTCATCTGCTGAAGCCGAACACGGAGAGCTTCATTCTGACGGATCAAACTCTTCTTTTCACCTTCCACTTCTTGTACTAGTATGTTTTTCTCAAAATTGAGGTTTCTCAGGCTTTCTTCTAGGGCATGAATAGTTGCTTTGTATCCCTTTTCTTTTTCACCCCAAGCCAACCGTTCTTGGATTTTATCATCAAAGGCTTGAACATGTGGCCTTTTTACGGGCCTTTTGGGCTCGAGTTCTCGCTCATCATCCACGCGAGATCTCTTCTCGAACCACTTAGCATAACCTGGATATATCTCACCCTTCGCAGGATCTGGCACTTGGGTATCATCTTTCAAGTAGCGACAACCATTCCAAATTTGTTGGATTAAAGCCTCAGGGAGTGGGGCTTCAGGGTGTAGCTCAATCACTTGTGCACTCAAATCTTCATCATCAGGAACCACTTGATACCTTCCTAGCTGCCTTAGGACTCTCTGTGGCGCATATGGCTGGACACTTCTCAAACCCAATAACAACAAATAACTCTTTAGGGACGACATGTGTATCACCTCTCTTACCGGGAGCCACCCCAAAGTCCACTCAATTTGACTTGCATTTAAGGATCTTAGGTGGGATATCCAAGCTTCCACTCCTTCTGGAGAGTTATAATCTTTTATTCTTTCTTCCGTAACTCTTAATGAAATTATCCTTGCTCGGACCATACTGCATGAACTTGGGGTGATGTCGGATATGTTCAACAACCACATTTGCAACAAAATATTGCACCCTTCGAAGAATTTTGCCCCGGACTTACACAAAGTCAACGCCCGATAAATATCTGACAGAATGATCGGGGCAAGAGTGTGATGTTCTTTGGTAGTAAGGACATGTACGACCCTAGCTATGCGGATATCAATTGTTCGCTCTTTGTTTGGGAAGACCATGACTCCTAGAAAAGCCACGATGAAGGCAAAACGATGGTGAATCTGCCACGTGTCCTTGTCCTGCTTGTTGGTTAGGCCTTTTTCATGAATTTCAAACCCATTTGGCTGCCCGAACCTAGAATACAAGAAGTAGAAAGAACAACACACTTTGACTATGTTGGTCTTTCTGATTTGATTACTGATGTTCAGAATACCGTAGAATCGGTGTACAGAGGGAGCCTTCGAGAATATGAGCTTCTGGTTTCTCAAATCCTTATCAAAATCGGAATATCCAGCTATTTCTTCTAAAGTAGGAGTAAG
>ML256232.1:0-38065 GCA_005239495.1 Nicotiana undulata | reverse complement strand
TTTCAAAATCCTTTATTACTTTCATAAAACAATTTTCTTTAAAAATTGATTTCTCGGGCTTGGTACCTCGTAATTCGATTCCGGGCATACGCCAAAGTCCCATATTTTCTTACGGACCCTGCGAGACCGTCAAATCACGGGTCCGGGACCGTTTTCCAAAAATGTTGACTAAAGTCAACTTTATTCATTTAATTATCATAAAAATCCATTTTCATCAAGTTTTCACATAAAAGCTTCGCGGCAACACGCCCGGGCTGCGCACCCATATCGAGGTGGGATTAACGGAGGCTTACGGAGCCTCGAAACTTAGATTTAGTTGAATTTACTTAGGATGATCTTTTGTTCATCATACCAACGTGACTCACCTTATATGGGTATTTTAGTCCCTTACAACTTATGAATCCTCTTCACGTCATTACTCAATCAAAGGCCCAATCGTCATCTCACACCCTCATCCTACTACCAGGGCAGCATTCCATCTCTTCTAAATGCTACTGATCTTAGACTCATTTGAGTTCGTTCAGGCTATACTGAGCTTTCTATAACTTAGAAGAACCATAAGTACCCTTGTTTTCCTAGGGTTAATTCCGAGGACTTATACATTTCTTGTCATCTCCTCACTCACCCTTTCTTATCATTACTCTTGTCTTCCTAAACCTGTCGCTTTACCATACTTTAGCTTGCGCCCAATTTTCTTATGCTTTTCTGGGACATCAAGCGAGATATCGCATCATCTCTAACTCTTCTTTTACTCCCTAATTAGACCTTTCGGTACTTAGAAACTATAGGTTGGAAGGTACGCCACTGACGACGCTGATATCATTCCTGGATATTGAATTCTAGTGCTTCTAGCCTTCTCTCCGAAACATGGACTATTCACGATCTTTTGCCTTTGAGTATCTTGTACATTGTTCACCTTTACCTTACTTACCTTAAAATCTCGCATCATATCTTTTTATCTCTTTCATGACCTCCCTTCCACATAGGTATAATTCACGTCTATAACTTGAAGCTCTATTATTATACTTGCACCTCTGGTGCATATCCAATGAAGCTTCATACTGACTTCTTATGAATCCGGACTTTTCGAACCGGATTTATTGTAGAGCCGTTATAACATATAGTTATTGTATTGTCTCTCTTGTATCTCTGATATTAAGAGTTATTCTTCAATGTTCTTAATCACGATGTCTATAACTTTTTGGGTCCAATAAGCATACTCCTAATTTACTTTGTTGATATAACTCTTTAGTTTCCTTCTCCTTTTGATTAGCCTTTATGCTTAAGCTATCTTCCGATCTGCGGCTAATGGTGTTACTTTAGCATTTCATGGACACTTATGGAATATCCATGATACCATCATCTAACAATTCAATCCTTTGTCTATGACATGAACTTAATTCTTTCTTTTAACTTACACCGGAGTCTTCTACAGATGCACGATTGCCAACATATATGCTGCATGGATAATACTCTGGAATCTTGAGTCTAATAATAATGTAACAAACTCTGGATCATTGATTGAATAACTTCTTTCGTTCTATCTTAGCTTTATTTCAACGTAAGCTATTACTTTTCCTGGACTTTCTGCCCCCTTTGTTGCGTCGATACTTAGCTTATCTTAGTGCCCACATTCGCCAGAGTTTCATACAACTCATATGATCTAGAATATTACTTTTAATTTTATTTGCCGTTCATTAGCCACGGTAGGTGCAACTTTCCTTTGGAGTTCTTACAATGTTGTTGCGCGACTATTGTTACATGACCATTTCCTCTGTTGTGCTTAGGTTGAAGCCTTCTTACTTATCTCCTCAGCTAGCCTTTCGTTGTAGTACTTAGGGAGAACTCTTGACTCTCGTAAAGCTGTGAGCTTATTACAGACGTTTTTGATGTCCTTCCTTGCCTATAATCATCTGTAGTTGTTTACCTCTGTGCCCTTGTGCTTGTAGGGTTGCTTCTGAACTGATATTTTGACTGCCTTCCTAGTGGCACTTTCTTTTATCCCCGTAATACTCATACAGTACATTTAACTACCCCGACTCCTATTTGAATATATCTTAAGTATTATAATCACATTACTGCGAGGATGAATTCTCCATGTTGGGTTTTACTATGTTTATCTTGCATGATCTGTTGATTTTTCTGTGTCTTCTTGTTTAACCATAACTAGGCTCTTCCTGAATCAACTACTAACTACGCGTATATAACGTTATCTGGTCATGGGTCAGTGCATGTATAAATGCATGAAATGCATATGCAATACATTAATAAAATCTCTCGGTACGCCATAGGCCATTATGCCTCTGATTAATATCATGAAATAAACTTTATCAACTTACATATTTCTGAGACCCATTAACAGATGATAGAATAATATGACACATGGAAGAGTAAGAATATACAAATCTTTAGCATTTCTACAAATAGAGTATTTTGTGAAAGTTGTGCATTTTCTCGTTTCGTTCGTTCGTATAGATCATGCCAAAAAGAAAGAAGGGATAGCCTTAACATACCTAGAGTAGGGAAAACTCCGTATAATATTCTTGGCGAAGATTTCACCGTACTCTTTTAGAACCGCAAAAGTTTACGTTGCTATGATTCTAACAATTCTCGTTGGAATTGAATTTGGAACCGCTAAATTTGGATGGAATTAAGCTTCTATTCTTTGAAGTATTTTGAACAAATTAAGCTTATGTTCTTGGAAGTATTTTGAACGAATTAAGCTTATGTTCTTTGAACTAGGAAAATGGTGTATGTTTCTAGCTTTTTGGATTATGGACGTTTGGTTCTTGTCCAAATGTAATGGACAAGACTTGTAATTAAGTCTTACTTGAAATTCTAATTGGCACTAGATAGCCGCTTAGACATGGAATGACTAAGAGTCATTCCCTTAATTTGTGGCCTTCTGCCACGTTTTTGGGGGAGGAAGGGATTAATCTTACCCATTAATTTTACTAATTAACTAGGTAATGCCCCGTTACCCGGTAATTGACCAATTACCCGCATAATTATGAATTATCTCAAATTACCTTAAAATACTACTCATTTTTAATATACTTTATACACCATACTATCACGGCCATATGGTACCTTGTATGGTACTGGTCCATAAATATCGAGTATTTTAGCTCGGGCTGTATTTTATCCCAACGTGCCAAACTTGGACAAAAATTCATTTTCTTTGACTTGCTTCCCCTCTCACGTTCACGAATTTACTTGTCACTTATTTTAAATAGTATAATGCTTAAAATCTCAAAATAATCCCATCCCCGAACTTACGTCGATTAACTTACAATGAAACTTTATACGAAAATGCAGGATGTAACAGTTCATATGAGACCCTCGTGAACTCTGACACGTCAAGATCTAGTCCTTAGCTTTCCTTGAATTGGTTCTGATTATTCTTCTAGTGTGAGCACTGTCCGGGGTTCGTGAAGCTAGGTATGCTTATCCTTGAAATAGAGGTGAATCAGTCATTGTTTGTCTCTAGGAACACTAGTTTTGGTAGATATTGTTGATTGAAGGGCCTGCTGCATGTTTCCTGTAGTCTATATACTTTGTAATTTATTTATTTGATTTTGGTATGTAATAATTATTTATAAATACAATTGGGGGCAATAATAAAATTGGGAGATGGGATTGTATGATATTCCGTATGAAATGGGTTGATAACATGCCTATAGGTATTTCTGCTAATTATATGTTAGATACATGCCTACAGGTTTTCACTATTATAGTTAGATAACCTGCCTAGAAGTTTGACTTTACGCCAAGAAATATTCCGCTAATTTTGTGCTGAAAACATGTCTAAATGCTTATGTTTACCATCACATGTCAGATAACCTGCCTATATGGATCGTCTCAAATAAGTTATGTGAATATCATGTCTGCTTTGCTTTGCAAGATTAGATACCACGCCTATAGGGTGTACAATAACCAAGTTTCAAACTTACAACAAATTTAAATATGGCTCTTTAGAAATCATGTCTATAGGTTTTAATTAATTGTCACACTCGCTTAGTTAATATGCATATCTCTAGGAATTAATAAGCGGTTTTTAATCACCAAAAGTAGAATTCATGCCTATAGGGATAACTATCATTTTGTGGCAAATATTAAAACTGGAACTCTACATCGCGTCATACTAAATGCCACTATTCTGAACAATTTTGTTGTTATCACTGTCATATGCTAAATAAGTCACCTAGATAACATGCCTATAGGTTTAGACGTTTCTAATTGAAATCAGTAGGCAATTACGTAGTCACCTAGAAATTGCTTTTCATTAACTGCATGTATGATTAAAATGCAGAATCACTTAGAAATCATGTTTATAGGACCTAACAACCTTAGCTGTTAAAACTGTCAATACGCCAATCTGTTTGCGTGTATTTGCTGCCTAATGTGTGGAGGCTAAATTTAGCCCTTATCTGCTTTTTTATAATGAAAAGTCTAAGTTGTTTTGTATGTCGCCTAGTTTTACAATTTTGAGCAACCTAAGTTGAGTCTAGAACCATCCAAAATAGAGGTCCCAATGCCTCCAGGACCATAGGTAAGGGACGGGTAGTGCACGCATAGGGTACAATTTAGAATTGATTAGAGCGGTTTAGGAAAATAACTCAAAGATAGTAATCGGGTAGCTGGAGATGATAGTCTGTGCCCGCTGGATAATATGAGTAATGCCCCCATCTTAGGGGAGCTACGAAGTATTATTTATGTTGCACAGGGTGATCCTTTAGGCTAAAAAACTTAGAAATCTCCATCCCTATTAGATAATTCATTCGCTTCTTTATTACACTAATTTACATGATTTGAGTTCAGCTGGGACCCACCATTGTGGACCTCGAGGAGTTCCTAACACCTTCTTCTCGAGGTAATTTGAGCCCTTACCCGATCTTTGGTGAAACAACTAATAAACCTGAGTCATTTGCAATAGGTGCCCTAACACACCTTAATCTGTTAGGTGGCGACTCTATTAATAACCAATTCCTTCCCTATTAAAAGGAGTTGTCAATGTTGAAACCCGATTACACAATAAAAAGGGGACGCGACAACAAGTACAAAGAGGGTTGGAAGGTTAAGAAGCTAAAGGAATTGAAGAAAACAATGTTTCGTCGAAAGTCGACAAGATGTAAATGTTATAACATGTAGTTTTGGGGTGAGAATAGGGTGCTTAACATTATAAGGAGGTTATGTTATGAATTAGGTTAGTCATATGATAGTCTTGTGTTATGTTTTGAAGTCAAGCGAGTTGTGGAACAAAAGTCGATGAAAGTCATCACAAGTTACATTCATAAGTTTTACTGAAAATTTGGGTCAAATGTAACTGCGATGTTTTTCCAATATACTTAGATTTATAGGGTGTTCCATCCATAAAATTGAATCTCTATGAGTCTCTTTTCTAAATTATTAAACCGTTTATCAATAAGATATTGGAGTAGAGAGATATATGTATTTTTGCAAGATTGCGTAGGCTGCTAGGTGACAAGTAGGTGTGTCACCTACTTGGTTAAATGAGAGCCCAAAGAGGAAATTTTGGGTCGGCCAAAGAGCTTATTTAAGGGGTTATCTCCTGCAATATAACCGTAATTATATATCGCAAATATCCAGACCTAAACCCCTGAAACTTCCTCCCAAAAATTACCCACAAACCCTAATTGGTTTTCTCTCCCTTCCAAGTTCTAATTTGGGGTAAAACCTAGAGTTTGAAGAACCAAGATAAGGGATGAGTTATCAAACAAATAAGGTAAGTTTACTGCTATAATTCATCTATTTCTTTCTTCTATAAATTCATGTTAATTCGTTCTCTACTTTTAAGAACTCACGGGACGGTGATCGGAAGCCGTGAGTTCGAGTTATTCACTTGTAGCGGACTGTTTTGTGTTGTTGTTGGGATGCATGTTTTACTACTGTTTTTTGGAGTTTTGAATGATGAAGGGTGTGGAGAAACACCATATAAATGTAGGGTGGTGGGCTGGTCGTTCGTCGTAATATTTTCGGGTCGTTTGACACTACTACGATGGTCATTTTGTGCATGAAGAGATTGCGGTGTGTTATATTGTTTTGTAGTATTTTATGTTGTATATAAGCCTGTGAAATAATGTATATATGTGGTTGTGGTGTTATTTTTTTGTTGGTGTTATCTTGAATTTGGAGGAAGTAAGTATTATAGGAGAGATGTTGCCTGTTGTTATACAAAATAAGCTTGTCGTTCGTTGTGCGATAGTTGTACCTTTTGTAACTTAATGATAGTATCATTATCGTTGTTGTAGTTTAATGTGAAAAGAGGCCAGTTCAACTTGGTGATAGGAAATATTTTGATAAGGTATGTTAAGGCTAAATCTTTCCTTCATTTTGGCATGATCCAGTAACTACATGCGTTGATGACGAAGCATAAAGAGAAGTTCATATTCCTGAATTTATGTACATATTCTTAGTCTCATAGGTTACAACATTATCCCTTATCGGAACTTCATACTCAGTTTAGTTTTGTCTTCTGTAGCCAAGGAGGCAGAGAGTCTATATATATACAGTATTACAGTATTTTCACCACCATCGAGCTATAATCGATGGGAAGGCCCCTATTGAGCAACCTATGATCAGATGGTGAGTTATATACCGAGCCTACTGTGGTCGAGAGCCTATGAGCTATCCCATAATGGTCGATATACAGAGCCTAGTATGGCCGAGTGTCTATGAGCGAGCCTACTACGGTGGAGCAGTTACACGTTCCGATCCTTATAGGGCCGGACATTTATTTTACTTACTATATTGAGAGAGTTGAGTCAATATCAGCAGGTAAGTATATTTCTGGATCATATTTGACTCTCATTTACTTTAAATTATCATATTATAAGTTTACTTTCAACTTTCAGTTATTTTATTGTCTTACATACTTGGTACATTATTTCATATTGACGTCCCTTTTTTGGGGGCACTGCATTTCATGCGTGCAGGTTCAGACAGACAGACGGGTAGACCTCCTCAGTAGGTGTTGCCCGAGTTAAGCCTGATTGGTAAGCTCCACGTCCTTCAGAGTTTCCGAGTCTAGAGTTTTATGTACATCTTTCGTATATATGTATATATGTTATGGGTAGGTCGGGGCCCTGTTCCGATCACAGTACATCCATCAGTAGAGGCTTGTAGACATATCATGTCAGTTATAGCAGTATGTTGAGCTTGTAGTCCTTATATGTATATTTTTTTGGTTTGTCAGTTGTAGTAGTTATGACGGTCTTATCGGCCCAGCTTTATATTGATGTTTAGTCAGCATTAGTTTCCGTTCAGTTTCATATTTTGCTTCACAATTTGTATTGCATTGTGGCCCCATGGCCAAAGTATGACATTATATGTTCAGAGTCCCTTAGTCGCAAGTTGGTACGCAATTTTAGGTGAGGCACCAGACGCTAATCTTGCCCCCAGGTTCGGGGCTTGACATTCTGCTATTTTCATGAGTAGCTAAACCCATAGCTAGGGTTTTGACCCAACCCTAGTGTGGGTATTTAATGGGTGTTTGATTAAGGGCTTCTTAGTGATTGAGTTAGTGATATTTAGCCCAGTTCTTGCTAGAACTCAAGAATTAATAGTTGCAAACATTGATTCATGCCTAAATGACTTAGTCTCTACTTGAGAAAGTGGGACTAAGTCTAGGAAAACTAGGCTAACAAGGAATTGTGGTGAACTCAAGAAATTGATAGCCTCAATTAAAGGGTTAAACCTAGATATAGTAATACCCGACTTGAGCTAATATCACTTGATTTGTATGAATACCCATTTGGACTTAAGAAAGCCAAATTGGGAAAAATCACTCAAACTACCGAGAGGTATAGAGTGAGTACCCAGGTGTGATAGCTATATTACAACCCAACTAATCAAGCTTGCCCAGGAATTAACAACCCGTCGGATAACCACCTAGGTAGAAGTCACGAACCTAGTCCCTTTAAACACTTGAAAAATCCATAACCAAAATATTGTCCTTAGTTTTATTAATTGCAATCATTAGAGTAAAAAATAAAAGTAGGTACCGACCAAATTTGTGAAAGTGCAATTAGAGTCAAAACTTGCATCTCACTTAGATATAAATCTAATTCCAATTATTTACTTCCTGTGGATTTGATCTCGACCTTAGTTGGGTTATTATTGCATCGACCTTCTCGCTACTCAATAGTAGTGTGGGTTTGGACCCGATCAATTTTTGGGGCCGTTTCCGGGGAGTTGGACGGTCTTAGCTATATATCTAAGTATTTGCGTGTTTTGTCTTTCTTTCCTTTATTTTTCTAATTTTGTTTGTGAATTTCTTTTAGGTACGAAATTTCTCTTAACAACGAGCCCCTCTGGAATATACCATCGGGGGAGGAGGTAGATGACGAGCAAGTGGATGAGGTTCATCTTGAGCCTCAAGTACAAAGGAGAGGCCGACCGCCTCATGATAATTCCCAAACCCTCCCCCACCTCCACCAAGAGCAGCACACCGAGTGTTGCCCAACAAAGGCTATGCTGGTGCAATAGTCTTGACCCAGATTAGGACGTGCAACTTCCATATAAGCAATGTGATGCTTACACTGCTTGATCAATGGGGTTTCATCACCGGAGCTCCACATCAAAATGCATACAAGCATCTCAAAGGTTTTGTTGATACATGTTGGGGGAGCAAGCAAACGGATGTCTCCGAGGACGCATTGAGGTTAAGGCTATTTCCCTTTTCTCTACGTGGGAAGGCTTTGGATTGGTTAGAGAGATTGCCCAACCATTCCATCCACACTTTGGATGAGTTGGCCAAAACGTTCATAGCCAAAATCTTCTCTCTGAGGCATATGGGGAAGCTAAGAGATGGAACTCTTGCTTTTAAACAAGTGCTAAATGAACCATTGCATGAGATTTGGGAAAGGTACCGCACCATGGTCAAAGAGTGCCCTAACATCACTATGACCGAGGCCATGATCCAACAAAATGTCTATATGGGGATCAACATGACGAATTAGTGTGTGGTATATTAACTCGCCGGGGGTAATTTCATGAACACTACCTATTCTGAAGCTTGTGAAATATTGGATATGATAGCGGATACCTCTTTGGCATGGCAAAGTAGAGCCAATGTTCCTCAGGGTGACCCAAATGTTATTCACCTACACGAGGAGCTACATGATCATGGGCAAGCTATTGCGGAGTTGACAACCACAATGAACCAATTGGTCAAGGCTCAACTTCAATAGGTTCAAGGGCCAAAACAGGTGAATGCGATAGAAGTAGTGAACATGATGCTCAACAAAAGAAGGCAGCGAGGTCAACAAGTACAAAACCATCCGGAGCAATTTGAGCAAAGTAATAGTGGGTACAATCAATATGATGCTTATGATGAGCACAATGAAGATGTTCAATATGACAACAATTATCAATGTCAAAGTAGCAATGATCCAAATCAACAACCATGGAGATCACAAGGAAACCAAGGAAATTGGAACAACCAAGGTCAACAAGGAAATTGGAATGGTGGAAACAACAACAACCAAGGCAATTGGGGGAACAACAACAATCAAAATTGGGGTAATTAAGGTAATCAAAGCAATTGGGGAGGAAATAATCAAGGCAATTGGAGTGGAAACAATCAAATTAATTGGGGAGGCAACAATAGTCAAGAGGGTTGAACAATAGCAATCAAGGAAATTGGGGCTCGGGCTTTCAAAGGCCCCCGATGTATCAACAACCGAACAACCCTCCTCCATTTCCGTCACAAGGTCCTAGTTCTTCCAATAATATAATGGGACGGATTGAGAACATGTATAAGAAAATGATGGAGAAAAAGCCGACTCAGATGCCCAATTAGCCTCCCACAAAACTTCTATCTGCAACTTGGAGGTCCAACTTGGCCAAATTTCTCAATCTTTGAATACTCTCCCTAAGGGGGTACTACCAAGTGATAAGGTGGTGAACCCGAAGGGTGGGAACAATACGGGGCATGCTATGGCCGTGACAACAAGAAGTGGGAGCGGTGGAGTTTCTAGTGCTCAAATCATAGAAAGAATGTTAATGATGATGTGTTTGTGCAAGATGATGATGAGCCAAGTAATGATGTTCAAGAAAATGATGAGGTGAGGATAGACATAGATTAAAATGTGGAGGAGACACAAAATGATGTGAACCCGTCTAGGGACATGTAATAGACATATCGGATCGGGTAATGCCCAAGGACAAGTCTCCCTTGCCAAGGTCTCCTCCTCCATATCCTCAAAGGCCCGCAAAGAAAAATAATGAGAATCAATTCAAGAAATCCATTGATATGATGAAAAGTTTGTCCATAAATGTGCCGTTGGTTGAAGCCTTAGAACAAATATCGGGATATGCCAATTTCATGAAGGACTTGGTAACAAAGAAGAGATCAATGAACTGTGAACGATCAAAATGAAACATCCAGTGAGTGCCATTGTGAACTCCATAGCTCCAAAGTTAGAAGACCCCGGTGCTTTTACAATCTCGTGCACTATTGGAAGTGTCGATTTCGCCAAAGCTTTATGTGACTTGGGGAAAAACATTAATTTGATTCTCTATTCTATGTTCAAGACATTGGGTATTGGGCCAAGACCCACATACATGAGGTTGAAAATGGTGGACTGGACAATGAAGAGGCCATTGGCGATAACTGATGATGTGTTAGTTCGGGTCGACAAGTTCATACTTCCCGCATATTTTGTGATACTTGACTGTGAGGTTGACTATGAGGTGCTAATAATTTTGGGGAGACCTTTCCTAGCTGCAGAAGGCCTTAGTTGATGTGGAAGATGGTGATCTCACCTTTCGGGTGGGCGATGAAAAAGTTATGTTCCATGTTTGTAAATCAATGAGGCAACCTAATAGCAACGAAGTGTGTTCGTTCGTGGATCTTGTGACCGAAGTAATCGTTGATGACACAAGTGTTGTGATTAATGTTGAAGACATCTTAGGAGTTATGTTATTGAATCATAATAAGGATGAGAATGAAGGCTTTGTAGAATGTATCAATGCTTTTCAAGGAATGGTATCATACATATATGGGCCCCGAAAACTTTCCTTGGACCTTGAAAACGAGAAGACTCCACCAACAAAGCCCTCAATCGAGGTGCCTCCCACATTGGAGTTAAAGCCCTTGCCAACACACCTCAGGTATGCGTTTCTAGGCCCTTGTTCTACTTTACCTGTTATTCTTTCCTCTTGCCTAACTAACATGCAGGTAGATTCCACCCTTGCTGTGCTCCAAAGGAAGAAGAAAGCAATAGGTTGGACATTGGTGGATATTCGGGGTATAAGCCCCGCCTTTTGCGTGCACAAAATCATAGTGGATGAGGATTCCAAACCCTCTGTGGAACATCAAAGAAGATTGAATGAGGCCATGAAAGAGGTAGTCAAGAAAGAGATCATCATGATGGAGTTGTCTACCCCATTTCCAATAGTTTGTGGACCTCGCAAGTGCAATGTGTCCCAAAGAAAAGTCACTTACAAATGACAAAAATGAATTGATCCCCACAAGAAATGTCACCGGGTGG
Source organism: Nicotiana undulata (assembly GCA_005239495.1). Taxonomy (NCBI): domain Eukaryota; kingdom Viridiplantae; phylum Streptophyta; class Magnoliopsida; order Solanales; family Solanaceae; genus Nicotiana; species Nicotiana undulata. Next base: position 26,549 of record ML256232.1, on the reverse strand, counting down.
AGAGTGTGCATGGATTATAGAAACCTCAACAAAGTTACTCGGAAAGACCATTTTCCGCTTCCATTTCTTAATCAGATGTTGGATAGGTTAGCCGGACATGCTTATTATTTATTTTTGGATGGGTATTCCAGATATAACCAGATTCTTATTGCACCTGAAGACCAAGAGAAGACCACCTACACTTGTCCATATGGCACTTTCGCATTCTCGCAGATTCCATTCGGGTTATGCAATGCACCGACAACTTTTCAGCGGTATATGATGGAAATCTTCACTGATATGGTGGAGGACCTTCTCGAGGTTTTCATGGATGATTTCTCTCTCGTGGGGGATTCTTTTGAAGAGTGCTTGGACAACCTAGATAAGGTATTGGCACGTTGTGAAGAAACTAACTTGGTGCTTAATTGGGAGAAGTGTCACTTTATGGTAGAGGAGGACATATTCCTCGGCCACAAGATTTCCAAGAATGGTATTGAAGTTGATAAAGCAAAAATTGAACTGATATCCAAACTCCCCCTTACTTCCGTCAAGAGAGTGAGGAGCTTTCTAGGTCACGCAGAGGTTTACCGCCTGTTCATCAAGGATTTCTCTATGGTGGTGAACCCCTTGTGCAAGCTATTGGTGAAAGATGACAAAGTTGTTTTCAATGATGATTGTATGAAGGCATTTGAACTACTCAAGTATAGGTTGACTACTACTTCTATTAGTACCGCGCCAAATTGGAGCTTACCATTTGAGCTCATGTGCGATGCTAGCGATGTGGCGGTTGGAGCGAGATTGGGGCAAAGAATTAACAAGATCTCCCATCCGGTATACTATGATAGTAAGACCATGAACGAGGCCCAAGTCAACTATATGGTGACCTAGAAATAACTCCTAGCCATTGCCTTTGCTATGGAAAAGTTTCGCCCATACCTCATGGGTACCAAAGTGATTGTTCACACCGATCACGCGGCACTTCATTATTTGATGAGAAAAAAGACTCTAAGGATAGATTGATGCGATGATTACTTATTCTACAAGAATTTGATCTTTAAATACAAGACCGCAAGGGGAGTGAGAATCAAGTGGCGGACCACTTGTCCCGATTGGAGGAGGAGGGGGGAACATGATGGCCTTAAGATCAATGACTCATTTCCGGACGAAAAACTCCTTTCCATGTCTATGACCGGTTTGCCATGGTTTGCCTATGTGCCTAACTATCTTGTGAGTGGCATTGTCCCAAATGAGTTCTCTTCAAACCAAAGGAAGAAGCTCAAACGGGACTGCCTGGACTATTATTGGGATAAGCCATATCTCTTCAAAATTTTCACTGATGGTGTTATCCGAAGATGTGTTCCAGAAGAAGAACAATTGGGTATTATATTGGCCTACCCTTTACAAGGACACTAGCGAGCTCGTTAAGCGTTGTGATGAATGCCAAAGGGCAGGTGGGATCTCCAAGAAAAATGATATGCCTCTCACCACCATCCTAGAGATTGATATTTTTGATGTGTGGGGCATCGATTTTATGGTTCCGTTTGTGAGCTCGTGTGGGAACACCTATATTTTGGTTTTTGTGGATTACATGTCCAAATGGGTTGAAGTTGTGGCTTTGCTCAACAATGAAGCACGGAGTGTGGTAGCTTTCTTGCAGAAGAACATATTCACAAGGTTTGGTACCCCAAGGGCCATCATTAGTGATGGGGGGATCACATTTTTGCAACAAAGACTTCGACACTTTACTCTCCAAGTATGGTGTCACTCACAAGGTGTCGACCCCCTATCACCCCAAGAAAGTGGATAGGTTGAAGTATTCAACCGGGAGATCACGAGTATTCTGTCAAAGACTTTCAATGCAAACCAGACTGATTGGTCGAAGAAACTTGACGATGCTCTTTGGGCCTATAGAAAAACTTACAAAACTAAAATTGGTATGTGCCTGTATCGGTTGGTGTTCGGGAAAGCTTGTCACCTCCCGATGGAACTAGAGCATAAGGACATGTGGCTGTTGAAGAAACTGAACCTTGAGTGGGATGTAGCTTCAAATCTTTGGGTTGGAGCAATTGAATGAACTTAATGAGTTCCGGTTCCATGATTATTCCAGTTCGTCCTTGTATAAGTACAAGATGAAGTACCTCCATGATAAGTATATCCGGAACAAAGAATTCAAAGAAGGTGACCTTGTCCTTTTATTCAACTCTCGGTTGCGGATGTTTCCGGGAAAGCTGACATCAAAGTGGAGTGGCCCTTTTGAAGTTGTACATGTGACTCCTTTTGGTGCTCTGGATTTGAAAAATAAAAATGGTGAGATGCACCGGGTGAAGAACTATCTTGGTAAGATTGATGATGGCCATGTTGTGGCATTGCTCCATTTCAAGTGAATGATGGTAACATGCGTCGTGCCGCGACGTTAAATCAGGCACTTCTTGGGAGGCAACACATGTGTTTTTCTTTATCTTGATTTTCTTTTTTTGAGATTAGGCATTGTTTTGGGCTAACTGATTGTGAAGTGTATGCAGGAATATGGGTGTGCAGTGCAGGAAATTTGCAAGAAAAAAATGGGCTATGTGTTGAAATTGTGCAGACCGCACAAGCACTTTGCGGTCGCATAATTCTGTGTGCAGTCGCACAATTGGAAGATGGAAAATACAAAGTCTCTGAAGTTTGGTCTGACAAAAATCCTTAAGTATTTGCGGCCACACACAAAATTTTGCGGACCTCACGAATTATGCGGCCGCAGTAAGTTTTGTGCGGACCGCACCAAAATTTTGCGGCCGCACTCAAGTAAGTCAATGGGCCAGCTAGGTCAAAGTATAAATAGGACTTTCCTAAACTTTTCACACTTTACAAACTTTGACCTTTTGAGACCAAGCTAGCACAGTGCACACTCTCTTGCTCTCAATCTTCTCTCATTTCATCAAGTGTGAATCTTATCTGCATGTTCATTACTGGTATGTTAATTTCAATGCTTTAGATTCTTCTTTATTTTAGTTTTCTTTAATCCAGAGTTAGGTTCATGCCTAAATTGTCCATAAATATTAAAATCTTGCTTAGCATCATGTGGGTAGTATTTTAAATGCTTGATGGGGCTTGGGTAAGTATCTAATCATGCTTAATTGCCACAAACCATGCTTAATTAGTGAAGTCCTTGTTTAAATCGTTTGTCAGTGCCGAAGTTATTTATATTATGCGGCCACACAAATATTTGTGCGGTCTGAACTAGGGTATGTATCCCCACTCATTTTTGTGCAGTCCGCAACACCCTAAGTTTAAGGTACTTCTGGTTGATGATATTGTGCGGCCACACTCAATTTTGTGCGGTCCGCAGTGGATTTTTGCAACCACACTCAATTTTGTGTGGTCCGCACAATTAAACTTCAGAGACCCAATAACATAATATGCGGCCACACTCAAAATTCTGCGGTCCAAAATGGGTTTGTGCGGCCGCACTCAAAATTGTACGGTCCACAATGGGTTTGTCCAGCCGCACTCAATTTTGTGCGGACCACACTGAGGTAACTTTAGAGACTAGTAGTCTGAACCTGGGGCTACGCGGTTGCACTCATTTTTGTGTGGTCCGTACTAGGCATTATGCGGCCGCACTCATTTTTGTGCCGTCAGCACTGGACAATCTGCGGCTCCACTCACTTTTGTGTGGTTCGCACTGCCCATTTCTGAGAACTATGTATTGCACTTTCAATCTTGATTCTATGTATATTACAAGCTCTAATTCTAACTGAATTTCACTACTTGTATGTTGCAGACAATGGTTCGTTCACGTGGCAGAGGAGATACATCCAAAGGGAGGGAAAAACCCTCCCGAGGCCCGGGTCGAGGCAAACCCAACCTACCACTGTCAGCTCAAGAGATCCTAAGCAAGAAAGCCACAGTCAGTAGACCACCTCCTGAACCTTCATACACCAGTGAGTACCTCACATCCGGGGAAGCTTCTAAGGGTAACTCAGTGCAAGCACAACCGGAAGCTCAATCACAATAATTCCTAGGGAGACTCGACATGGTCAATGAATAAACTTCCTCATCTAGTTCTTGTGATGGTTCAGAGGGGGGTAGTAAAGAATCTGAGCCCTCTCCCCCACCTGTTTCAACTAATCCCATTAACTTAGATGATGATAATGATGAGGTCCTGGACGATGGGAGAGGGGGTGATACCACCGTTGGGGGTTTGGAATGACCAAGGAGGCCAGGGGTATGGGAAGACAGATTCGTCAGTGCCAAGGCCTATGCCAAATTCAGAGAATGGTTTTCACAAAGGTCGGTCACTCTTGAGCGAAAATTCCTGACAAAGGATTTGAGAAAGAATAACTCTAATGTCCTCAAACAATTCCAAGAACAAAAAGGATGGAAATGGTTCACCTCCAGCATGCAAGATGCAAATGAGTACCTGGTTAAAAAGTTCTATGCCAATGTTTCTCACATGAAAAAGGGCACAAAGGTGACAAAAGTTTGAAATTTAAAAATCCGCTTTGATGCACAAGCACTGAACCAATATGTGGGATTTGAAGAGGTAGAAACAGTGCAATATTTGGAGAAGCTAGCTATGGGTGATGCAGTTCGCCTGTGGCTAGCCGAGATACTGGCAATCCTAGGGAAAGTACCTCCATGGCTCACAACAGGGGTTCAAATAGTCCAAGCCACCCTAAACTTTGAAGAAGAAGGGTGGAAAACATTCGTGTGCATCCATCTTGATCCATTCCTCCATGAAAACATCCTCTCAATTCCCCATGCAGTTTTAGTGGCTTCCATCATGGCTGGGTATCCTATAAATGTGGGAGCCATGATGTCTTACAACATATCCAATGCGGTCCAGAAGGAGGAGAGGTTATATCCCTACCCCAATTTCCTCATAGAGTACTTCCAAGATCAAGGGGTGGAATCAAGGCATTTTGATGTAGAGGTGAAGGCAAAGAAGCCTTTTCCATGGTACCACCTCCAAGGAGCTGACAACCCAAAGTTCAAGGGTAAATCTACTACCTCTACTGGCCATTCTAAAGAGCCAACTGTAGTGGTTACTAGTTCAGTTGTCGCGCCCTCCACATCAGCCTTTACTTCTACCAGAACATCAGTCATGCCCCCTTCATCCTCAAGAGCATCTACTTCAACTAGACTATCAGTGCCATTCTCAGTTCCAACTTCATCTACATACCCTCAAACTGTGGTGCAGTCTCCCAAACACTGGTGAGTCTCAACAACTGGATGCAAGCAGCTACCACAAAGTTGACTGCCATATCCAGTGCTGTCGCAGTACAGTCATCAACCCCAGCAGAGACTCAAGTACCTCCGTCAGTGGAGGAATCATTGAAGAAAATTCTGGACAGCCAGAAGGCCATCCTAGAGACTCTAGATACGCATGTGAAAGTCATCAAGGATTTGGGGAAACGGGTCAAAAAGATGCGGAAGACTCAGACATCAAAGGAGTTGGTGGACAAGCTGCGCAAAGAGGTTGAAAATATTTCTTCTGCCAGAGATCTCCCATTGGACCTACTCATGGAGCATTCACTCCCCATATGCAGTAGTGCCAGAGACATTAGAGGCAGCAGTCGGCCAGTCTGAGGAGCCGGGTGCAATTACACACACTGCTGAGGAGTTGATACAGATGCTCAGTAATCTAGTAGTCTCTCAGCCAGGAGAAGTTCATATACAGTTAGAGGAGACAGATGGTGCTGAGGACCCCATGCAGGCTGAGGACACCACACAGGCTGAGGACCCAATGCAGACTGAGACCACATAGGGAGTTTTCTTTACTCTCTACCCTTTTCCCTGTTCTTATTTATTATTAGAATTGAGGACAATGCTTATTTTCATTTGGGGGGTGGTTCATTTTGATTGACATTGATATTTATTAAGTAATAACTATTACACTATTTTTTGTTTTTCTTTATTTTCCCTTTGGTATGTATATATTCATTTCCCTTATGTATATATTCTCTTTACTTCATTTTGTATATTCAGTTTACCTTCCATAGTTTACTTCATAACTTCTTTAGCTTGTTTTTCCTTAGTAGCATAACTTCTTATTTAATTTAATAGCTTCTTTTTAATTTGTTAGCTTCTTTGTTTTTTACGTTTTGTGTGAACAATAAGCCTTTGGTTTTCTTAATGCCACGGTTCCTTCCAAAGGTGGATGTGTGAATCGGGTGGCTCTTCCCAATGATGGATAGCAGGACAACCTTCTTAAGAAATTTGAGTTAGGTCTTATGTTTTGGTAAATATAGTAGTAATAAATAAAAATGTCTCAAGTAGGCTTCACTTGGTTCTAACACATTTACCTCCGACCTGATGGTTTGAAACAAAGTTGTTGGCATAAAATAGATCTAGGTGTGACCTTTAGACTATTGTGTTGACTTAAACAATCATTGAGTGGTTCAGTCGAGCCATTTGTGATTTTTAATCTTATCTAGGGTTGTTGTGGGCCCTCGACTCTATTCTCTTTAACATTCCAGCAGCTTGAGAGGTGAGGTATTGAATTGCAAGTCCATGTTTCTGTGCCAATAAGTCTAGAACTTGACCTGAATGTTTGTGTAGGCAAAATTCTAAGTGTAGCTCGACTTGAGAAATGATTGTAGGCTCTCCTTGATCAATTATGAAACTTGGAAACTTCGATAGCCAACAATTGTGATATCCCTAGTCAACCCCTTTGAGCTGAAGCCCTTTTTCTCTCAATAACCACGTTACAAGCCTTTATCCGTTTTGTAATGACCCTCTCTTGGCACCCAATCTTTCCTTTGAATTCTTGAACAACAATCGACAAAAGCATATGTTTGGGGGAGAGATGAGGAATTTGAAAGTGATAAAAGGTACAAAGAATAAAAAGAAATGAAGAAAAGGGAAGGCAAAGAAAGAAAGAAAGGCCAAAAAGAAAAATGTCAAAAAGAAAGTGAATAAGGTAGAACGTTGAAGGGATTCAAAAAAAAAACAATAATGAAAGCCATGAAGTAAATAGAAAAGGAGAAAAATGATTTCCATGATCAAGAAAGAGTGACATTACGTCTCTCTAGTTCCCCCAAGGAAGAAGAAAACGACTCAAAGAGTCGAGAAAGTATGAGGCGAAAAGAGAAACTGGAGTGCTTAAGGAAAGATGAAACAATCATATTCCAAGAAGTCCTACCTTGATTCAAAAGCCTTAATTATATTCCCGCAAAAGCCCTATATGATTTCAAGTTTAGTGAGCTTACATTAGTGGTGATTTACATAAGGGGCAAGCTTATGGTAGTTAGAGCTGGACTTGAGACATTCTTTTGAGAGAGATGAGCGAACTTATTCATAATCCTTGTTTTGAGTGTTACATTCTAAATGGAGATTTTCTGATGGAGAGTAGAGGAGGAGGAGTTTGGGATCCACAATGATCTACCTGACAGAGAAAACTTTCTTGGAAAATAAAGTCAACTCTTGATGCTCTGGTGTCACATTAGAACTATGGTACCCAAAAGGTCAAAACATTGTGTTCTTAATAATTCATTTGTGTTGAGGGTAATTGTTAGTGCCAATCGTTGCATGATTGATTCACCTTAGGCCAGTTGAAATATCCTTTTTTTCTATTGGAGGTGGGAATCACCTTATTTTCTTGAGGCCAAGCAAAAGCTTAAGTTTGGGGGAGTTGATAAGTAGGGATTTTGACCTCTTATTTTCTCTCTTTTACGTGTGTTGTAGGTAAAAAATGCTTAAAGGTATTCCTGGAAACTAATGAAATATGCTTGCTTACAAGAATGCTGTAATATGAGCCAAAGGAATCAAAATCAACTCATAAAGGAGTCAAAAGTTGAACAACAACCAAAACAGGACAAATAGGCCAATTGTGCGGACCGCATGATTTTGTATGCGGACGCATAAGAAGGATCAAAGACTTGGTTTTTTGCAAATCAAGAAGTGTGGGCCGCAAAAGTCATTGTGCGGCCGCAAAAGTCATTGTGCGGCCTCATTCAATAGTATGCGGCCCGCGATGAATGAGAATAGAAAAATTGGCATTTGGCAAAATAAAGGAGTGTGGACAGCGCCAAAATTGTGCGGCCGCAGGATGCCAAGTGCGGTCGCACACACAATTGTACAGTCCATAGGAATGAAAATTCAGAGAGTTGTTTAAATCCCAAGGTCAAGGAAGTGCAGACTGAATCACTTTTATGTGGCCGCATAATCATGAGCGCGACTGCACTCAAAATTGTGTCGTTAGCAAAAGTCCAGCAAAGCCAGAACTCGAAATTGAAGAACTCAGACCGCACCACAATAATGCGGCCGTAGAAGCAAGTGTACGGCCGCACTATGAATTATGCGGCCGCATAACCTCCACAGAGGCATTTTTGTCAGATATTTTTAGCTTAGTGTAAATAGAACTTTTTGTCATTTTAGGTTAAGTGATGTTTTAGGAGAGCACATGTGACAATTTTCTTTGCTGTTTTGGTAATTTTGTACTAAATTCATCTCCAAACACTAGATTTTCATCCCATAATCTAATATTATGGATTTTATCTTCCATTCTTCTTTCATTTCTGCTATTTTCGTGAGTAGCTAAACCCATAGCTGGGGTTGTGACCCAACTCTAGTGTGGGTATTTAACAGTGTTTTATTTAGGGCGTGTTAGTGATTGAGTTAGTGATATTTAGCTAGTTCTTACGTGCAATCATTGATTCATGCCTAAATAACTTAGTCTCTACTTGAGAAAGTGCGTCTCAGTCTAGGAAAACTAGGCTAATTAAAAATTGGGTTGAACCCTAGAAATTGATAGCCCCAATTAAAGGGTTAAACCTAGAGATGGCTGTGACAACCCGATCGGTCGTTTCGGGAATTTAAGCTATGCTCGGTGGTGCAAAGTCATAAACAACTTTACCTTGTGTATATATACCTATGTGCGTGGTTAGATTCAGTTACCGGATAATCTGGAGTCGAATTGGGAGCAAAATTTCAGTTTTAGAAGCTTAAGTGATGAAAGTTGACCGAAGGTTTGACTTTTGTGTAAACGGCCTCATAATGAGTTTTGGTTAATGCCAACATCTTTGTATGATGATCTTGGACTTAGTCGTGCATCCGGAATTGGATTTGGAGGTCCGTAGAGTGATTTGAGGTAATTTGGCGAAAGTTAGAATTTCGGCGATTTCGGCCGATAGGTGAAATTTTGATATCAGGCTCGGAATGGGATTCCGAGAGTGGCTGTAGGTTCTTTGTTTCATTTAGGACTTGTCTGCAAACTTTCACTTCATTCCGGGTTGATTTGATAGGTTTCGACGCGAGTGTTGATATTTAAAGTTTTGAAAATTCATAAGTTTGATTTTTGGTTTGATTCGTTGTTTTATGTGTTTTAAAACCTCGAGCGAGTATGTGTTAGGTTATATGACTTGTGTGTGTGGTTGGGCGGGGTCTCGGAGGCCCCGGGTGTGTTTCGGATGGGCTACAAGTCATCTTCTTCCATTTTTGGATTGCTGATGGCTGCTATATGATTTTCTCCTTCGCGTTCGCGTCCCATCCTCCGCGTTCGCGGAGAGTAATCTTGGAGGATGGGATGTTTGCTTTCTGCGTTCGCGTCCACCCTTTGTGTTCGCGTACTACTCCACGCGTTCGCGAAGGGTCTTTCTGGGCAGTCCAACTTTTCCTCTTCGCGTTCGCTGTATCTCCTAGGCGTTCGCGTAGGCTCCACTCTTTCTCTTCCACGACCGCGAGCCTTTCTTCGCGTTCGCGAAGTACCAATTGAGAAGCTTCATTTACTTCTTCGCGAACGCAGTCCTTCCTCCGCGTTCGCGATACATTAAATGCCCGGGCAGATTATAAATCGAATGGGTAAGTGTTCTTCTAAAATAATCAATTATATTTCACGAATAAGTTCCTGTTTTTATCATTTAATTTGTGTTTTGGATTGGGGAAAATTGTGGGTTTTGAAAGAAAACTTCTAAAATGAGAATTCATGATTTGAATGACCAAATGATATCGGAATTGAATAAATTTAGTATGGGTGAACTCGTATCGGAATGGGTAATCGCAATTTGTACAATTTGTCGGGTTCCGAGGTGCGGGCCCGAGGGTTGACTTTTTGGTCAATTTTTATTATTTTGTAAAGATTTAGACTTTATTATTCGAGTTGCGGGCCCGGGGGTTTTATGTGTAATTTGAAGTTGTTTTAGTTGATTGTGAGCCGTCCAGAGGTCTTTCCGCCTGAGAAGTCTATTTTTGAGTACCGGGTTGTCGTCTTTGAGGTAAGTATCATGCCTAACCTTGTGTGGGGGAATTAACCCTTGGTATTGAGTCTTCCTTGTTGATTGTAGTCCGAGCATGTGAGGTGACGAGTGTGCACTCAGACTTCTTTGCAATTAGAGTGGCCTCTTAGGATTCGTAGGTTCTTATATTACATGTGTAGGATTTGTAATTGTTACATTTGAGTCCTTGGTTGTTAATTTCATCCCTTCCTGCTTAAATTGAATTATTTGTTTTTGGATTCCTTCGTTGGCTATTTGACCTTACTTGACTTAACTGAATATTCTACTTCTCTCATCATCATGCTATATTTTCTTCCTAGCTTACCTAATTGACTATAATTAGTGTTAACTAGATTTATAGTTGTCTAGCTGTAGTTAGAACATCCGTTCGTTGGAGTCAACCATGCCCGTTAGTCTTACATTGTGATTTATATGACTTTACCCTTATGTGCTACTTGGGTCTAGTTGATAAATATTTATGTTGTCGATGTTTTCTTGATGTTGCCTATTACTGGGCCTTTATTTGAGCTGAGTTTTATTTCGTAAATTAAATTGTTTAGGCGAGATTGGTTATAGCTATTTTCCATTGCCGGGATGATGTTGTTTTCATTGTTGACTCCCTTGCCGGGATGTTGTGATTTATGTCTCTTATTGTTGACTTTCCTTACCAATTTGTTGTTTTTGTTATTGTTTGGGTGAGGAAGAGTGTAAAGCACGAAGGGTGATGCCGTGTATTAATTTCATTCATTGCATTGTGAGGAAGAGAGTAAAAGCACGAAGGGTGACGCCGTGCCATGATTTATATTGATTTCATTTACACATTGCATTGTGAGGAAGAGAGTAAAAGCACGAAGGGTGATCCCGTGCCATGATCTTTATATTTAAACGCACGAAGGAACATGTCGTGCCCTTTCATTTATATATATTGCATTGTGAGGATGAGAGTAAAAGCACGAAGGGTGATGCCGTGCACTTATCTTTGCATTATTGTTTCCATTGTTCTGTTTGATAACTACTACACTTGTTTTGGTGAGGATGAGAGTAAATCACGAAGGGCGATGTCGTGTACTTGTTTTGGTGAGGAAGAGAATAAAGCACGATGGGTAGTGTCGTGCACTTGCCTTGCATTATATTTTCGTGTTCTTGTTTGATATTTACTGCATTTGTTTAAGAGTTAATATTCCATTATTTTTATTTGGATATTCATACTGATCTCTTACTACATTCATTGATAAGACTTGATGTTCCTCTTGCATTGATGGCAAGTTTTGAGTTACAGACTAAGTTCCGATAGGTCTACCATGAGAAGATTATGATTTTGAGATTTTACTGAGGAGTTTTATCAAAAACGTAATGGTTTAAAAATTATTATATCTGAAGGATTTTTACATCGAAAGTATATTTGAAAAGCACTAATCTTGCATAAAATGATATTTAGAAGTCTTTTACGGGGACGCAACTTTGAAAGTTCGTATTTTGGAAAGGAACTATGATCTTCGTAATTCTATCTATTAAATGAACTTATATCTGCTTTTGGAGAAAGTATGTTTTTAAAGGAAACTCTTCCATACTAAAATGATTTTATTGGCAAAAGTTTTTCATATGATTTGATGTTTAAAGGTTTCCACCAATTTATGGATTTTAATGGTTAAGGCCCGAGGTGAACAAACCGACGTAGAGTTGAGTTATTGGTGTGCTCTATTGTATTGTGTTTCCTTTCGGTTTGGCTTGTTTTGCTGCCCATCTTTTTGTGTATTTTTGTGATGTTTCGTGATTGATTTTCTGTAATTTCCTTCCGTTTTACATTGCCATGGTTGTAAATTATTCCGTGAAGTCTTAGATAGATTTAACGTTCGGTCATTTCTATATTCATGTTATTTATCTTGTTAGACCAGTGCTGTCTTGACTAGTCCCCGTCACTAATCCACCGATGTTAGTCTTGATACTTACTGGGCACCATTGTGGTGTGCTCATACTACTCTTCTGTGCATTTTGTTTGCACAGATCCAGGTTTTGGTTGTTAGTAACTGCGCGGTTGATTGCCGAGGAGACTCAAAGTAACATGTTGCTACGTTAGCAGGCTTTGGAGTCCCCTTTTTTGTATTAATATTCATACACTATTGTATTTATTTCCGAACATTTGTATTTAGAAGTTGTAGAAGATTCGTAGAGCTTATGACTTGTATTACCAGTTTTGGGAAAACATTGTAAATTCGGTTAGGGTTTTCATATCTAGACCGTTAGTATTCCTTTTCTTATTGTTGTTATTATTAACTGTTAGGCTTACCTAGTCTCTAGGACTAGGTGCCATCACGATACCCAACAGAGGAAAATTTTGGTTCGTGACAAGTTGGTATCAGAGCTTTAGGTTCATAGGTGCTACGAGTCATAAGCGGGTTTAGTAGAGTCTTGCGGATCGGTACGGAGACGTCTGTACTTATCTTCAATAGGCTACGGGACTATTACGGAAATTTCACTTCCTTCATACCTATCATGCGAGTTCATTCGACCTTGAAGTTTGAAAGCATCGTTCCATTCTCTCACCGATGCTGAGGACACGAGCTGCGGTTCCTGATGATGTTACCCCGAAGCAGATGTCGCAAGGGTCAGAGACGAAGGCCGGCGAGGAGCATGTGCCGCCGTTAAGATGCCTTCTAGAGCAGCCGTTGAGGAGTCGCTAGTAGTTCTAGTTGGGAGACAGGTACTGGGGGTACCTGTTACTACCCCTGACTTCAGGAGACCTGGGCATAGTTTTGAGAATAATTGGTACATTGACTCAGGCGAGATTGATTCTAGTTCACCGACTATTACACGGATCATGGGAGGAGTTCGGACTCCCGCCGTCTACACTCCAGAGCAGCGAGATCCTATCGGTCAGGTTCTAGTTGTCATGGTATCACGACATGTGGCTTCAGTTCAGCCCATGGTTAGGGTAGCAGCATCGGAGGCAGAATACCTTGGACTTGAGAGGTACAGGAAGTACCACCCTTATATCGTTCAATGGATTGGCGGCAGAGAGTGCCAAGGGTTTCCGGGAGGAGTGTCGCTAGTGTCGCTATATTCGTCATACTTCGGGCATTGTGGAGACGAACGAGATTGCTTTTGTCATGTCTCAGGTTCAGAGTAGTGGATTGGTCAGTGGTGGCGGCATATGAGTTGGGGTAACCTGGCCGAGTTAACTTCACTAGCGTGGATTCAGTCTTCGGAGATGTTTTGTGGGAGGTTGCACCTCAGTTCATTCGGGATGTACGACGCACGGAGTTTGAGTGTCAGGGCGCTATGTTAGTGTTGTGGCACTATGTCAGATTCAATGAGTTGGCCAGGTATGCACCTCGTTTGGTTGGTTTATTTAGGAGACGAGTCTATAGAGTCATTGGGAGATTAAGTCATGATATTTGGTACAGCGGGACTCGCTCGCTAGTTAGAGAGCATGTGGGACCGAAAGCGAGAGGTCAGATGAGATCAGGTAAGAGATTTTTGGGAGGCGAGGAGGCCTCGTAGACCGGAGTAATCTACGGGGTCCTTATTTTGGCACCAAGGTGCATCGTAGTAGAGAATTTTGGGTCAACCAGTCCAGTTTGCATTAGCAGCTTCGCAGGAGTGCTTTTCAGGTACTCATGGGTCTCAGAGGATCAGTATTGTGTGTTTTCCATAGCCACGTCGGCAGAGAGATTGTTTTCAATAAGGAGTTATTAATCACAGGGTGAGGGATTTTTCCAGGGTTTAGGTAAGTGCGCTATGGTAGGGTATTCAGATGAGTAGAAGAGTGCCTAAGAGGGGGAGGCCCAACCCATTGATGTGTTTCATATAGTAGGCCGGTGGCCGTTGTGCCAGGTATTATCACACATGTATGTTTTGATGTGTTACAGAGGGGAACCAATTGTGTTTCACAATAGTCCTGTTGGTCAGGACGATTTTCCCTTATTTGTTTCATTTATGAGTCAGTTTTATGTTTTGCACTCTGTTTTGTGTTTGCTCCTGTTGGGGGGTTCTATGAGTAGTAGCCAGTGTCTATCGTTGTCTCATTCATCCTTGCTAGTAGTGAAACTAGAGATGAGTCCTTGTTGTTCATTATGGTGAGCTTTATATGATTTTTCCTCAGTATTTTGTTTACGAGCTGTGATTTGATATTCCATTGAGATGTGGGTTCAGTCAGTATTATGACATTTTATCAGCTGATATGAGTTAATCGGGAAATTTCTATTGGTATGATATATTTTCGGTATGTGATTCCGAGTTGAGGGTGAGGTCCTCATGATAATTGTGATTCAATATTTTTAGACCGGGCTGAGTATCGCGGTGGAAATTTTATCAGAATGGTATCCTTGTGATTTGTTCATATGCTTTGCTCCTTCCTTGTTATATTGTTTTTGGCAAGTCAGTATTGATAGAGAGTTGTGCCTATGGATTTTGTTTGATAGATCCTTTATATGCTTCTATTTTCACATTCAGTCATTTCGTTATGCGTTTCCTTAATTTGGTTGCGAGATGTGTGCCCGGTGGTGTTAGTTGTGGCTTGGTGATTCATGTGTGTAATAATTAAGTCTTCGTGTTCATTGCATCATTATTAGTATTATGAGGTTTGGAAACAAAGTTCCTCCATATGTGGGGCAAATTGCCAATGTTGAGTTGATTTCAGGCAGTTATTGTGATCAAAAGTGCTATTTGAACCTATGGGTGATGAGCTATATTGTGTGGTCGTGACTTATGGGCCTAGACCTGAGTTGATGCAGATGGTTGAGGCTAATGCCGGATATGGATTTAGAATCGGGTCTTTTGAGAAATGAGTAGAAGGTGAAAAAGTGAGGTTTGAGGCTTATCGGTGATGATGTGAAGGCTATATTGTAGTTGATTGTTTCATCAGGCTTATGTGAGTTGGGGTGATGTGAGATCACCCAAAAATATGTGTTAGAAGTGTACGATTAGTGATTGGATGAGTTCAAGGTGAAACTTGGCACGTTCGAGGACGAACGTTTGTTTAAGAGGGGGAGAATGTGACGACCCGATCGGTCGTTTCGGGAATTTAAGCTCTGTTCGGTGGTGTAAAGTCATAAACAGCTTCACCTTATGTATATCGGCATGTGTGCATGGTAAGATTCAGTTACCAGATAATCCAGAGTCGAATTTGGAGCAAACTTTTAGTTTTAGAAGCTTAAGTGATGAAAATTGACCGGAGGTTTGACTTTTGTGTAAACAGCCTCATAATGAGTTTTGGTTAATGCCAACAACTTCGTCTGATGATTTTGGACTTAGGCATGCATCCGAAAGTGGATTTGGAGGTCCGTAGAGTGATTTGAGGTAATTTGGCGAAAGCGGCGATTTCGGTCGATAGGTGAAATTTTTATATCGGGGTCAGAATGGGATTCCGAGAGTGGATGTAGTTCCGTTGTGTCATTTAGGAATTGTCTGCAAAAGTTCACTTTATTCCGGGTTGATTTGATTGGTTTCGACGCGAGTGTTGATATTTGAAGTTTTGAAAATTCATAAGTTTGATTTTTGGTTTGATTCGTTGTTTTAGTGTTGTTTTATGTGTTTTGAAACCTCGAGCGAGTCCGTGTTAGGTTATATGACTTGTGTATGTGGTTTGGGGGGGGGTCCCGGAGGCCTCGGGTGTGTTTCGGATGGGCTACGGGCCATCTTCTTCCATTTTTGGATTGCTGATGCCTGCTATCTAGTTTTCTCCTTCGCGTTCGCGTCCCATCCTCCGCGTTCACGAAGATTAATCTTGGAGGATGGTATGTTTGTTCTCTGCATTCACGTCCACCCTACGTGTTCGCGTAGCCATGCCATCTCACCTTCCGCGTTCGCGTACTACTCCACGTGTTAGCGAAGGGTCTTTCTGGGCAGTCCAACTTTTGCTCTTCGCGTTCGCGTAGACTCCAGTCTTTCTCTTCCGCGATCACGAGCCTTTCTTCGCGTTCGCGAAGTACAAATTGAGCAGCTTCATTGTCCTCTTCACGAACACAGTCCTTCCTCCGCTTTTGCGATTCATTAAATGCCTGGGCAGTTTATAATTCAAAAATCGGGGTTTCACCATTATTAACATATTTTGACTTCTAGAACTCGGTTTTGGGCAATCCTTTGAGGGTTTTTCACACAAATCGAATGGGTATGTGTTCTTCCACAATAATCAATTATATTTCAGGAATTAGTTCCTGTTTTTATCATTTAATTTGTGTTTTGGATTGGGGAAAATTGTGAGTTTTGAAAGGAAACTTCTAAAACAAAAAATCATGATTTGAATGACCAAATGATATCGGAATTGAATAAATTTAGTATGGGTGAACTCATACCAGAATGGGTAATCGGAATTTGTACAATTTGTCGGATTCTGAGGTGCGGTCCCGGGGGTCAACTTTTGGGTCGATTTTATAATTTGGTAAAGATATAGACTTTTATTATTCAGAATAGTCCCTTATATATTTTATGTGTATTTTGAAGTTATTTTTGTTGATTGTGATCCGTCCGGAGGTCATTCCGCCCGAGAAGTCTATTTTTGAGTACCGGGTTGTCGTCTTTGAGGTAAGTATCTTGCCTAACCTTGTGGCAGGGAATTAACCCTTAGGATTGAGTCTTCCTTGTTGATTGTACTCCGAGTATCTGAGGTGACGAATGTGCACTCGGACTTCTTTGCAATTTGAGTGGCCTCTTGGGATTCGTAGGTTCATATACTACCTGTGTATGATTTGTAATTGTTACATTTGAGTCCTTGGTTGTTAATTCCATCCCTTCCTGCTTAAATTGAATTATTTGTTTTTGGATTCCTTCCTTGGCTATTTGACTTTACTTGACTTAACTGAATATTCTACTTCTCTCATCATCATGCTATTTTTTCTTCCTAGCTTACCTAATTGACTATAATTAGTGTTAACTAGATTTATAGTTGTCTAGCTATAGTTAGAACATCCGTTCGTTGGAGTCAAGCATGCCCGTGAGTCTTACATTGTGATTTATATGACTTTTCCCTTATGTGCTACTTGGGTCTAGTTGATAAATATTTATGTTGTCGATGTTTTCTTGATGTTGCCTATTACTGGGCCTTTATTTGAGCTGAGTTTTATTCCGTAAATTAAATTGTTTAGGCGAGATTGGTTATAGCTGTTTTTCCTAGCCGGGATAATGTTGTTTTTATTGTTGGCTCCCTTGCCGGTATGGTATGTTTTCTATTATTGTTTGTGTTGTTAATGATATTGATTGCGTGGTTGACTCCCTTATCGGGATGTTGTAATTTATGGCTCTCATTGTTGACTTTCCTTTCAAATTTGTTGTTTTTGTTATTGTTTGGGTGAGGAAGAGTGTAAAGCACGAAGGGTGATGCCGTGTATTCATTTCATTCATTGCATTGTGAGGAAGAGAGTAAAAGCACGAAGGGTGATGTCGTGCCATGATTTATATTGCTTTCATTTACACATTGCATTGTGAGGAAGAGAGTAAAAGCACGAAGGGTGATGTCGTTCTATGATCTTTATATTTAAATGCACAAAGAAACATGTCGTGCCCTTTCATTTATATATATTGCATTGTGAGGATGAGAGTAAAAGCACGAAGGGTGATGTCGTGCACTTATCTTTGCATTATTGTTTCCATTGTTCTGTTCGTTAACTACTACACTTGTTTTGGTAAAGATGAGAGTAAAGCACGAAGGGTGATGCCGTGCACTTGCCTTGCATTATATTTCCGTGTTCCTGTTTGATATTTACTGCATTTGTTTAAGAGTTAATATTCCATTGTTTTAATTTGGATATTCATACTGATCTCTTACTACATTCATTGATAAGACTTGATGTTCCTCCTGCATTGTATGGCAAGTTTTGAGTTACGGACTGAGTTCCGATAGGTCTACCATGAGAAGATTTTAATTTTGAGATTTTACTGAGGAGTTTTATCGAAAAAGTAATGGTTTCGAAATGATAATATCTGAAGGATTTTTACATCAAAAGTATATCTTGCATAAAATGATATTTGGAAGTCTTTTACGGGGAAGCATCTTTGGAAGTTCGTATTTTGGAAAGGAACTATGATCTTCGTAATTCTATCTATTAAATGAACTTATATCTGCTTTTGGAGAAAATATGTTTTTAAAGGAAACTCTTCCATACTAAAATGATTTTATTGGCAAAATTTTTCATATGAACTTATGTTTAAAGGTTTCCACCAATTTATGGATTTTAATGGTTGAGGTCCGAGGTGAACAAACCAACGTAGAGTTGAGTTATTGGTGTGCTCTATTGTATTGTGTTTCCTTTCGGTTTGGCTTGTTTTGCTGCCCATCTTTCTGTGTATTTTTGTGATGTTTCGTGACTGATTTTCTGTAATTTCCTTCCGTTTTACATTGCCATGGTTGTAAATTTTTTCGTGAAGTCTTAGATAGATGTAACGTTCGGTCATTTCTATATTCATGTTATTTATCTTGTTAGACCAGTGGTGTCTTGACTAGTCCTCGTCACTACTCCACCGAGGTTAGTCTTGATACTTACTGGGCACCGTTGTGGTGTGCTCATGCTACTCTTCTGTGCATTTTGTTTGCACAGATCCAGGTTTTTGTTGTTAGTAACTGCCCGGTTGATTGCCGAGGAGACTCAAGGTAACTTGTTGCTGCATTTGCAGGCTTCGGAGTCCCCTTCTTTGTATTAATATTCATACACTATTGTATTTATTTCAAAACAATTCTATTTAGAAGTTGTAGAATATTCGTAGAGCTTATGACTTGTATTACCTATTTTGGGAAAACATTGTCAATTCGGTTAGGGTTTTCATATCTAGACCGTTAGTATTCCTTTTCTTATTGTTGTTATTATTAACTGTTAGGCTTACCTAGTCTCTAGGAGTAGGTTCCATCACGATACCCAACGGAGGAATAATTTGGGTCGTGACGATAGTAATACCCGACTTGAGATAATATCATTTGATTTGTATGAATACCCATTTGAACTTGAGAAAGCCAAATTGGGCAAAATCACTCAAAATACCGAGAGGTATAGAGTGAGTAACCGGGTGTGATATCTATATTACAACCCCAACTAATCAAGCTTGCCCTAGAATTTACAACCCGTTAGATAACCACCTAGGTAGAAGTCACGACCCTAGTCCCTTTAAACACTTGAAAAACCCAAAACAAAAATATTGTCCTTAGTTTTATTAATTGCAATCATTAGAGTAAAAAATTGAAGTAGAATACCCACCAAATTTGTGGAAGTGCAATTAGAGTCAAAACTTGCATCTCTCTTAGATATAAATCTAATTCCAATTATTAACTCCCTGTGGATTTGATCCCGACCTTAGTTGGGTTATTATTGCATCGACCTCCTCGCTACTCAATAGTAGTGTGGGTTTGGACTCGATCAGTATAAAACTAGAATATACAGAATAAATAATCATATTTACACGGACTACAATGTTGAACAACCTGTAGAAACCCCCAAAACCCATTGTCACAAGTGCATGAGCATTAACTAGGAAATATGATAAAGTATTAAATCTGTCTAGAGTACAAATTAGACAGGAAAAAGTAAATAACCCTGATGGAGACTCCGTGTGCTGCAGACTAGTAGCATGGGATGCAGCTCACCTAAGTCTCCGCGATAGCAGCGTCTCTGCACCCACAAGATCACTAGACATATATGTACCTGCACAAAATGTGCAACAAGTGTAGCATGAGTACGTAAATCCATGCATACCCATGAGTATCTAATCTAACCTCGAAGAAGTAGTGACGAGAGATCGGATTCGACACTTACTATGGCTAACAGTAAAGTACCGACATTTTTGTTAAGCATGGATTATATAAATACAGCTGAAAACTCAATAACATGAAATAAATAAACAACTCTTCCACTGATAGTAAATCCAAAATTTAATTTCCATTGTTTAACAAATTAATCTTTCAAGCCAAAGAAACAACATACAAAATATATATTGTGCATTTTCGAGGGTCAAATGGCACAAACCATAGATGCATATATCTACTACCGAGGCATTCGGCCCGCTCCACAAGAAGAGAAAACATATTAAAACAACTGATTCAAGATTATTAAGGGGCTAATATTCAAAGAAATACAAATTCTCATTAATGGTCAAATGACCCATCCCAAACTCAAGTAAATGAAGTTTGACCTTTTACAAATCCTTTATCAAGTTCCAATATAATTTACGCGATTAAATTAACAAGTATGGTGCAAACAACGCATGTATAACATTATTTGGTTCCTAGACTACCCGGACTTAAGCATATTTAGTAGCTACGTACGGACTCTCGTCACCTCGTGCGTACGCAGCCCCCACAAATTAATTCACATAATAATTTGATTCACCTATGGGGTTAATTCTCTCTTACAAGGTTAGAAAAGAGACTACCTCGCTCCGAAGTTCCATAGCCGGCTTCAAAGCTCTTACAACAACTCAAACCGATGCCCATGATCCAAAACTATTCAATCAATGTGAAATACCATAAATATATACTCTAATACTCGTTACAATCCAATTTATAACTAATTCCCAACTCTGCCCGAAAAGTCGATAAAGTCACCCTTGGGCCCATGTGCCCGGAATCCAAAAATTTCTGAATAAAGTCATTACCCATAACATTACGAACACAAATATATAATTTATTCTCAATTTCATTCCCAATTTCGTGGTCAAAATCCAAAAATATCAATTTTTAGGTTTTTTACCAAACCCCAAAATTTTCACTAATTTTCCATGAATTTCGATGTTACAATCTATATATCATCCAAGTATTTAACTTCCAATAGGTGGAAATTACTTACCTTGACATAGATGATGAAAATCTCCCATTGAAGCTTCTCCAAAATTGCCACAACCAAGAGAGAAATGGGCAAAAATCACGACATAAAACAATCTACCCAGGCCCGTCCTTCTTCGCGATCGCGAAGGCTAAAATACTACCTGCAGAAATTCCTCTTCGCGTTCGCAGTCCCACAGTCGTGTTCGCAAATGCTAAGCACTTCCAGGACCTAGCTCCCTTCCTTCTCCGTGTTCGCGACCACTGTGTCGCGTCCGCGTAAGCTTGCTACAGTCCTCTTCCGCGTTCACGACCCTTGTGTCATGTTCGCGTAGAACAAATAACCTCAGCCCGAATTTGTGATGACCCAAAAGGTCATCCTATGTCAATTTAACTAAATCTGTGTTCCGAGGCCCCGAAAGACTCTCTTAATCTCACCTTGATATGCGTGCGCAGTCCGGGCGTGTAGCCAGGAAGCCTTTATGTGAAAAATTTAATAATAAGTTGAATTTGCAGTAATTAATTGAATACAGTAGACTTTGGTCAACATTTTTTGTAAATGTACCCGTACCCGTGATTTGACGGTCCCGGAGGGTCCGTAGAAAAATATGGGACTTGAGCGTATACCCGGAACCGAATTCCGAGGTCCCAAGCCCGAGAAATGAATTTTTAAAGAAAATTATTTTCTGAAAAATATAAAGGTTTTTGAAAATGAATTTTGATGTGAAAACCGTGTTACCGGGCCCGTATATGGTTCCGAGGCCCGGAACAGGTTTAATATATGTTATATGAGTTATCTGTGAAATTTGGTGTAAAACAGACTTAAAATGACGTGCTTCGGATCAAAATCAGAATAATTGAACCTTATGAAGTTTTAAGAAAATTCTATGAGTTTTGAAGTTTAATTCATTGATTTCGATGATATTTTGGTGATTTAAATGCTTGAATAAGTCCGTAGGATGATTTGGGAGTCGTGTGTGTTTTTGGTTTTGAGCCCCGAGGGCTCGGGTGAGTTTCGGGTAGGTAACGGAGTGCAAAAGTATGAAAAATATGGTGTTTCCTTGAGTTATCTGGTGTCTGGTGTTGTTCAGTGCGGTCACAGGTCTAGCTCCGCGATCGCGTAGTGTATCTGAGAGGGGAGGGTTCTGTGACTCTATGCGATCGCATAGTTGCTTCCGCGATCGCATAGAGTATATGTGGTCTGGGGTGGGGGCTGGGTAGTATCTCTCTCCGATCGCACCATACCCTCCGCGATCGCAGACGTATGGGTCAGGCTCTTCCGCGATCGCACCCTTTGTTCCGCGGTCGCATAGTAGGGAAAAATTCAAGCTCTGCGATCACAACCCCTCTTCTGCGATCGCAAAGAACAAATTCGTTCAGTGATTTTTAATAACCCCAAACAGAATTGTTACAAGACTTACTCCCAATTTTCACTACCCTCCTTCTTCCCCACACCCCATAGGCGATATTTGAAGGGTTCTTCCTCTATAGCTCCATAGGTAAGTGTTCTTAACATCATTTTCTCTTACTTTCATCAACTAATCACTAGAATCTAGGCCTAAAATGCTAAAATCAAAGTAGAAATTAAGGGTTTTGGGTAGAGTTAGGGTTTATGGGATTTTGGGTAATTAAACCTCAATTTGGGGTCGGATTTCAAAACAAATCATATATTTGAACTCGTGAGGGTATGGGTAATCGGGTTTTGGTCCGAGCCTCGTGTTTGGACCAAGCGGGCCCGGGGTTGAATTTTGGTATTTTTGGAAGAATACTAGGAAATGTATATCTAGGCTATAGGATTGTATTAATGAGTCATTATTGATGTTATTAAGTTAATTATGTCTAGATATTGTCGTTTCGGAGTTGAATTCAAAAGGAGAGGCGGTGTTAGAGGTTTGAATTGATATTCTTGGATCCGAGGTAAGTGTCTTGCCTAACTTTGGTGAGGGAATAGGTATTGTGTGCTATGTGTTACCATGTTCAATGCATAGGTGAGATGACGAGTACCTATGCATTGTGTGTCAAGCATGCCCGTGAGTCTATTTTGATGAAATTCTTGTTATTACTTCCATATTCATTGTATTATGAAATATTTTCTACTTGGAAGTGGATTGTTTGTTGAAAATACTTGTTGATAAACTTGTGATATGATGGTTCGATTGAGGACCCAATTTGTAAAGAGATATAATTGAAAAGATTGGTTATATCTGAGACCCTTGCCGGGCAATTGTTATGGTATTGACTGATATTTTCCCCTTGTTGGGTGATTATGATGTGTATTTCCACTATACTGCCTTCCTTGCCATTTGATATTTGTCATTGTTTTGGTGAGGAAGAGTGTAAAGCACGAAGGGTGATGTCGTGCAATGATTTACATTGATTACATCATAAAATGCATAGTGAGGAAGAGAGTAAAAGTACAAAGGTTGATGTCGTGCCATGATTCACATTGATTAAAAGCACGAAGGTTGATGTCGTGCCATGATTTATATTGCCTCACATTATACATTGCATTGTAAGGAAGAGAGTAAAAGCACGAAAGTTGATGCCGTGCCATGACTCACATTGATTAAAAGCACAAAGTTTGATGCNGCACGAAGGGTGATGCCGAGCCATTACATACATTGCTCGCCTTTATACTTGTTACGTTAGCATTCTTGTTAATTTGCTCTCTTGCTTTCTCCTATGTGTTAATTAATTGTTCTCATCTCTCACTTGTTACCCCCATTAACTGCTCGCGTATGCCATGCTTATCTATTTATTCCTGCGTTTGTCTGTGCTATATCTTGTATAACTGTACAGGTAGATTATCGTTGTCAAGTCTAGCCTCGTCACTACTTCGGCCGAGGTTAGGCTCGGCACTTACTCAGTACATGGGGTCGGTTGTACTGATGTTGCACCTGCACTTCTTTATGTTGTGAAGATCCCGCAACCGGACCCAGTGGACACCGTTAAAGGGAGTATCCTTCAGTCCACCCCGGAGATTTCAAGGTAGACCCGCAGACATTCATGGACCTTGGCGTCTCCTCTATCCCTATTATTTCCTATCCTATCTTGTTTATCTCCTAGTTTCTGAGACAGTTCATGTATTATTTTCTTCAGACTTTGTATTTAGCACTCTTATGGATAGTTCGTGAGTTTGTGACTCTAGGTTTTGGGATTTATGCGACGTATTGTATTATGTTATTTACACTAGGTTGAAATCTATCTACTTTTGTTATTAAATGTTATAAATTATTTCTAGTTAATTCTTTTAAATTCCACATTATTATGTTAGTATTGTGTCACACGTTGGCTGGTCTAGCGGGTTCAACGTTAGACGCAGTCACGGCCTGGAGGTGGGATTTCGGGTCGTGACAGAATTTCTTCTTTGCGAACGCATGAGATCCTTCGCGTTCGTGAAGGACAACACCAGACGCCAGCATCAGCCATTGCAGAACAAGGAAAAATGGCCCGTGTATCACACCCAAGGCCCCCGGGACCCCGTCCAATCACACCAACCTGTCCCAAAACATAATACAAACCTGCTCGAGGCCTCAAACCACGCAAAAAACATCGAAATCACTAAGCCTAATGAACTATTGAATTTCTAACTTCCACATAGGATGCCGAAACCTTTCAAATCACGTCCGATTGATTTCAAATTCTTTACACAAATCACATTTGAGATTACAGGCCTACTTCCGGAATCGAAATCCGACCCCGATAACAAAATTCCACTCCCAATCAACCTCCTCCAAAAACCTTCAATTTCCAACTTTCGCCAAATGATTCCGAAATGACCTAAGGACCTCCAAATCCACATTCGGACGCGCTCCTATGACCAGAATCACCATACAGAGCTATCCCCAAGGTTGGAATCCCTAACAGCCATCGATAACATTGAAATACACTTCAACCCAAATTCATGAAATTCTTCCAAAATGCCAACTTTCCCCAATAAGTGTTGTAACACTCCCAAGTTATCCGAAACGCGATCCGGACATACGTCCAAGTCCAAAATTATCATAAAAACCTATTGAAATTTTAATTCTGAGGTCGTTTACTCAAAGATCCAACCTTAGTCAATTTTTCCAACTTAAAGCTTCCGAAATGAGAATTTTCTTCAATTCCGACCACACGTATAAGTCATAATACCTGAAGTGAAACTACCCAAGGCCTCAACCAAGTGAATGACACACTAGAGCTCAAAACGGCCAGTTGGGTCATTACAACATGTCAAGACCCAAACAGGAAGGCTACGACGGGCACCCGATACCTAACTCAACCGAGTACCAACATAACATATCTTGCTTGTCGTACTATCATGGATAAATGTGCCAAAATAGTCATCATGACATAATTGAAATAAAATATAAGGGAATGCTAGACATAGGACGACCTAACATGATATATAGAAACGTATACATGTGACATACACGCCTATAAGGCTGACATGACCATTTGTAAACTCAAAACATAGGCCGACAAGGCCACAAGTATCCATATACCTGACATTTGTCAACAAGACTCTAAGAGTACAAAAACGTCAAAAAGGTCGGGATAGGGTCCCGCCATACTAGTCAATGCATGGCCCAATCATACTGATTAAATAGGCAACTTCGGAGCAAGTGGAGTGCAGCAACACCTTCCGCTGAGCTGATAACCTACTATGAGGACTATCAACCTGTCTATCAGAACCTGCGGGCATGAAACGCAGCGTCCCCAAGTAAAAGGGACGTCAATACGAATAAAGTACTGAGTATGTAAGGCAAAAAAGTATAACTAAGAACGGTAATGTAAAGAGAGATGTATGAGATAAAACCTATAGCATATGAGAGCCTCTGAGAGATAGTGACATGAAATGCGTGATACATATATATACATAATCTTTGAAAAACATCCGCCTCTATGGGCATCATCATCATCATATCATACCCGGCCTCGAAGAGGACTCGGTAAAAACATACCCGGCCACGTGGAGGCCAGTAAACCCAACTGATCAGTGGTTGCACAATAGGTGTCGTACCCGGCCGACTATAGCGCGGATCGGTGGAGTAAAATAGATACTATATATAATGCATGTTGGACTCATGGAATCACCCTCTAAACCTTTCGGAGTGACGTAAGGTAGTTGCACATTCGATTAACATTATGGACATCATACCATTAATATGAGCTTCACTAGGACTCAAGGATCATACATACTTTCTTAGAATAATTTTGTAAGAAAAGAACAACATGGACAACCTTAGTTGCTAGGAGTAGATTCATTATGAAATAGCGTATCGTTTATATTCGTTTCACTTTAAGATTATTCCAAAAGAATGAAGGAAATGCCCTAACATACCTTATCACAATCTTTCCACTCATCAAGTTGAAGTCGCCTCTTCGCACCTTAATGTCGTAGGGAGTTTTGATGTTATCGCTTCTCGATTCATGCCCGGGATGATAATCTTCTTTGAAACCCTAGAAGAGAGCTTAAGGTTATGTTTATGGGTGTTCTATGGTCGTGTTATACTGAATAATGAAGAGAAAGCCGACCTAAGATGTCACGACCCAATTCTCCCTCTGACTGGGTCTCGTGACGACACCTAATCTAGACGACTAGGTAAGCCTATTACTTAAGCAAAATTTAGATAAAACAGGTAAAA
>MDKH01162795.1:0-12972 GCA_005239495.1 Nicotiana undulata | reverse complement strand
TCCATCTGCATCGCATTCTTGCATAAGGCTATCATTCTGCCTTTTGAGACTAAACGTTGTCTCTATCTGCATCGCATTCTTGCTTAAGGCTACCATTCTTCCTTCCGAGACTAAACGCTGTCTTGACCTGCTCTGTATAAGGCTACCAATCTACTTTCTGAGATTAAACGCTGTCTCCATCTGCACCTGCTCTACATAAGGTTACCATTCTTCCTTCTGCGTCTAAACGCTGTCTCCATATGCACCTGCTCTGCATAAGGCTACCTTTCTGACTTCCAAGGTTAATCTCTACCTCCATCTGCATTCGCAACCCTGCATAAGGCTACCATTCTGCCTTCCGAGGCTAAGCTATGCCTCCAATTTGATTTCTGAGGCCACTGTTGTATCAAGCATTTTTCATTTCGCTTTTGTTTCAGGCTAAGCTCTGCCCCTTTAATTCGCAAGACTAAGCTCTGTCTTGTTAGCATCACACTATTGCATCTTCATGGGCTGAAATATCGCCAACCTATCCAAAGGCGTCATCGTTTGGAGGCACCATCTTCATAGCCCGAGAACACCATGTCATGGCCTAAGGATCTCCTTTATCATCTTCATCGCATTCCTGCATAAGGCTACCATTCTGCCTTCCGAGAGTAAACGTTGTCCCCATCTGCATCGCATTATTGCATAAGGCTACCATTCTTCCTTCAGAGACTAAACCTTGTCTCCATCTGCATTGCATTCTTGCATAAGGCTACCGTTCTGCCTTCCGAGACTAAGCGTTGTCTCCATCTGCATCGCATTCTTGCATAAGGCTACCATTCTTACTTCAGAGACTAAACCTTGTCTCCATTGGCATTGCATTCTTGCATAAGGCTACCGTTCTGCCTTCCGAGACTAAGCGTTGTCTCCATCTGCATCGCATTCTTGCATAAGCCTACCATTCTGCCTTCTGATACTAAACGATGTCTCCATCTGCATCGCATTCTTGCATAAAGCTACCATTCTTCCTTCCGAGACTAAACGTTGTCTCCATCTACATCGCATTCTTGCATAAGGCTACAATTCTTCCTTCCGAGACTAAACGTTGTCTCCATCTACATCGCATTCTTGCATAAGGCTACCATTATTCCTTCAGAGACTAAACCTTGTCTTCATCTGCATTGCATTTCTGCATAGGGCTACCATTTTGCCTTTCGATACTAAACGTTGTCTCCATCTGCATCGCATTCTTGCATAAGGCTACCATTCTACCTTGCGAGACTAAACGATGTCTCCAACTTCATCGCATTCTTGCATAAGGCTATCATTCTGCCTTCCGAGACGAAACGATGTCTCCATCTACATCACATTCTTGCAAAAGGCTATAATTCTTCCTTCCGAGACTAAGCGTTATCTCCATCTGCATCGCATTCTTGCATAAGGCTACCATTCTGCCTTCCAAGTCTAAACGCTTTCTCCATCTTCTTCGCATTCTTGCATAATGCTACCATTCTTCCTTCCGGGACTAAACGTTGTCTCCATCTGCATCGCATTCTTGCATAAGGCTACCATTCTGCCTTCCGAGACATAACGTTGTCTCCTCCTGCTCTACATAATGCTACCATTCTGCCTTCTGAGACTAAACTCTGTCTCCACCTGCACCTGCTCTACATAAGGCTACCTTTCTGACTTCCGAGGTTAAGCTCTACCTCCATCTGTATTCGCATCCCTACATAAGGGTACCATTCTGCCTTCTGAGGCTAAGCTCTACCTCCAATTTGATTTCTGAGACCACTGATGTATCAAGCATTATTTATTTCGCTTTCGTTTCAGGCTAAGCTCTGCCCCTTTAGTTCGCAAGACTAAGCTCTGTCTTGTTAGCATCATACTATTGCATCTTCGTGGGCTGAAATATCGCCAACCTATCCAAAGGCGTCATCATTCGGAGGCACCATCTTCATAGCCCGAGAGCACCACGTCATGGGCTAAGGATCTATTTTATCATCTGTATCGCATTATTCCATAAGGCTACCATTCTGCCTTCCGAGACTAAACGTTGTCTCCATCTACATCGCATTCTTGCATAAGGCTACCATTCTTTCTTCCGAGACTAAATGTTGTCTCCATCTGCATCACATTCTTGCATAAGGCTAACATTCTGCCTTTCGAGACTAAATTTTGTCTCCATCTGCATTGCATTCTTGCATAAGGCTAGCATTATGCCTTCCGAGACTAAACGTTGTCTCCATCTACATCGCATTCTTGCATAAGGCTACCATTCTTACTTCCGAGACTAAACGTTGTCTCCATCTTCATTGCATTCTTGCATAAGGTTACCATTCTGCCTTCTGAGACTAAACTCTATCGCCATCTGCATCGCATTCTTTAAAAAGGATACCATCCTTCCTTACGAGACTAAACGGTGTCTCCATATGCATCGCATTCTTCCATAAGGCTACTATTCTACCTTCCGAGACTAAACGTTGTCTCCATTTGCATCGCATTCTTGCATAAGGATACCATTCTGCCTTCCAAGACTAAGCGATGTCTCCATCTGCATCGCATTCTTGCATAAGGCTACCATTATTCCTTTCGAGACTAAACGTTGTCTCCATCTACATCGCATTATTGCATACGGCTACCATTCTGCCTTCTGAGGCTAAACGCTTTCTCCATCTGCATCGCATTCTTGCATAAGGCTATCATTCTGCCTTTTGAGACTAAACGTTGTCTCCATCTGCATCTCATTCATGCTGAAGGCTACCATTCTGCCTTTCGAGACTAAACGCTATCTTCACCTGCTCTGTATAAGGCTACCAATCTACTTTCTAAGACTAAACACTGCCTCCATCTGCACCTGCTCTACATAAGGCAACCATTCTACCTTATGAGGCTAAACGCTGTCTCCATATGCACCTGCTCTGTATAAGGCTACCTTTCTAGCTTCCGAGGTTAAGCTCTACCTCCATCTGCATTCGCATCCCTGCATAAGGCTACCATTCTGCCTTCCGTGGCTAAGCTCTGCCTCCAATTTGATTTCTGAGACCACTGTTGTATCAATTATTTTTCATTTCGCTTTCGTTTCAGGCTAAGCTCTGCCCCTTTAATTCGCAAGACTAAGCTCTGTCTTTTTAGCATCATACTATTGCATCTTCATGGGCTGAAATATCGCCAACCTATCCAAAGGCGTCATCGTTTGGAGGCACCATCTTCATAGCCCGAGAACACCATGTCATGACCTTAGGATCTCTTTTATCATCTTCATCGCATTCCTGAATAAGGCTACCATTCTGCCTTCCGAGAGTAAACGTTGTCTCCATCTGCATCGCATTATTGCATAAGGCTACCATTCTTCCTTCAGAGACTAAACCTTGTCTCCATCTGCATTGCATTCTTGCATAAAGCTACCGTTCTGCCTTCCGAGACTAAGCGTTGTCTCCATATGCATCGCATTCTTCCATAAGGCTATAATTCTACCTTCCGAGACTAAACGTTGTCTCCATCTGCATCGCATTCTTACATGAGGCTACCATTCTGCCTTCTGAGACTAAACGATGTCTCTATCGGCATCACATTCTTGCATAAGGCTACCATTCTGCCTTCCTAGACTAAACGCTTTCTCCATCTGCTCTGCATAAGGCTACCATTCTTCCTTCTGAGACTAAATGCATCTCCATTTGCGCCTGCTCATAATAAGGCTACCATTCTACCTTCCGAGAGTAAATGCTTTCTCCATCTGCACCTGCTCTGCATAAGGCTACCTTTCTGCCTTCCGAGGTTAAGCTCTACCTCCATCTGCATTCGCATCCTGGTCTAAGGCTACCATTTTCCCTTTCGAAGCTAAGCTCTGCCTCCAATTTGATTTCTGAGACCACTGTTGTATCAAGCATTATTCATTTCGCTTTCGTTTCAGGCTTAGCTCTGCCCCTTTAATTCGCAAGACTAAGCTCTGTCTTGTTAGCATCATACTTTTGCATCTTCATGGGCTGAGATATCGCCAACCTATCCAAAGGCGTCATCGTTCGAAGGCACCATCTTCATATCTCGAGCACACCATGTCATGGCCCAAGGATCTCTTTTATCATCTGCATAACATTCCTACATAAAGCTACCATTCTGCCTTCCGAGACAAAACGCTGTCTCCACATGCATCACATTCTTGCATAAGGCTACCATTTTGCCTTCCGAGACTAAACGCTATATCCATTTGCATCGCATTCTTGCATAAGGATACCATTCTTCCTTACGAGACTAAATAATGTCTCCATCTGCATCGCATTCTTGCATAAGGCTACCATTCTGCTTTCCGAGACTAAACGATGTCTCCATCTGCATCGCAATCTTGCATAAGGCTACCATTTGCCTTCTGAGACTAAACGTTGTCTCCATCTACATCGCATTCTTGCATACGGCTAGCATTCTACCTTCTGAGGCTAAATGATGTCACCATCTACATCGCATTCTTGCATAAGGCTACCATTCTGCACTTCGAGACTAAACGTTGTCTCCATCTGCATCGCATTCTTGCATAAGGCTACCATTATGCCTTCCGAGACTAAATGATGTCTCCATCTGCATCGCATTCTTGCATAAGGCTACCATTCTGCACTTCGAGACTAAACGTTGTCTCCATCTGCATCGCATTCTTGCATAAGGCTACCATTATGCCTTCCGAGACTAAATGATGTCTCCATCTGCATCGCATTCTTGCATAAGGCTACCATTTGCCTTCCGAGACTAAACGGTGTCTCCATCTGCATCGCATTCTTGCATAAGGCTATCATTTTGCCTTCCTAGATTAAATGTTGCCTGCACCTGCTAATAATAAGGCTACCATTCTAACTTCTGAGAGTAAATGATGTCCCCATCTGCACCTGCTCTGCAGAAGGGTACCTTTCTGCCTTCTGAGGTTGAGCTCTACCTCCATCTGCATTCGAATCCTGGTATAAGGCTACCATTTTGCCTTTCGAAGCTAAGCTCTGCCTCCAATTTGATTTCTGAGACCACTGTTGTATCAAGCATTATTCATTTCGCTTTCGTTTCAGGCTTAGCTCTGCCCCTTTAATTCGCTAGACTAAGCTCTGTCTTGTTAGAATCATACTTTTGCATCTTCATGGGCTGAGATATCGCCAACCTATCCAAAGGCGTCATCGTTCGAAGGAACCATCTTCATATCCCGAGCACACCATGTCATGGCCCAAGGATCTCTTTTATCATCTTCATCACATTCCTGCATAAAGCTACCATTCTTCCTTCCGAGACTAAACGCTGTCTCTATATGCATCGCATTCTTGCATAAGGCTACCATTTTGCCTTCCGAGACTAAACGCTATCTCCATTTGCATCGCATTCTTGCCTAAGGATACCATTCTTCCTTACGAGACTAAATAATGTCTCCATCTGCATCGCATTCTTGCATAAGGCTACCATTCTGCCTTCCGAGACTAAACGATGTCTCCATCTGCATCGCAATCGTGCATAAGGCTACCATTTTCCTTCCGAGACTAAACGTTGTCGCCATCTACATCGCATTCTTGCATACGGCTAGCATTCTACCTTCTGAGACTAAACGATGTCACCATCTACATCGCATTCTTGCATAAGGCTACCATTCTGCACTTCGAGAAGAAACGTTGTCTCCATCTGCATCGCATTCTTGCATAAGGCTACCATTATGCCTTCCGAGACTAAACGATGTCTCCGTCTGCATCGCATTCTTGCATAAGGCTACCATTTGCCTTCCGAGACTAAACGTTGTCTCCATCTGCATCGCATTTTTGCATAAGGCTATCATTTTGCCTTCCGAGACAAAACGTTGCCTGCACCTGCTCTACATAAGGCTACCATTCTGCCTTCTGAGACTAAACGATATCTGTATCTGCACCTGCTCTGCATAAGGTTACCTTTCTGCCTTCCGAGGTTAAGCTCTACCTCCATCTGCATTCGCATCCCTTCGTAAGGTTACAATTCTGCCTTTTGAGGCTAAGCTATGCCTCCAATTTGATTTCTGAGACCACTGCTGTATCAAGCATTATTCATTTCGCTTTCGTTTCAAGCTAAACTCTGCCCCTTTAATTCGCAAGACTAAGCTCTGTCTTGTTAGCATCATACTTTTGCATCTTCATGGGCTAAATTATCGCCAACCTATTCAAAGGCGTCATCGTTCGGAGGCACCATCTTCATAGTCTGAGAACACCATGTCATGGCCTAAGGATCTCTTTTATCATCTGAATCTCATTCCTGCATAAGGCAACAATTCTGCCTTCCGAGACTAAACATTGTCTCCATATGCATCGCATTCTTGCATAAGGCTACCATTCTGCCTTTTGAGACTAAACGCTATCTCCATCTGCATCACATTCTTGAAAAAGGATACCATTCTTCCATACGAGACTAAACAGTGTCTCAATCTGCATCACATTCTTCCATAAGGCTACTATTCTACCTTCCGAGACTAAATGTTGTCTCCATCTGCATCGCATTCTTGCATAAGGCTACCATTCTGCCTTTCGAGACTAAACGTTGTCTCCATCTGCATCGCATTCTTGCATAAGGCTACAATTCTGCCTTCCGAGACTAAAGGTATTCTCCATCTGCATCGCATTATTGCATACGGCTACCATTCTGCCTTCTGAGGCTAAACGCTTTCTCCATCTGCATCGCATTCTTGCATAAGGTTACCATTATGGCTTTTGAGACTAAACGTTGTCTCCACTGCATCGCATTCTTGCTTAAGGCTACCATTCTGCCTTCCGAGACTAAATGTTGTCTTCACCTGCTCTGTATAAGGCTACCAATCTACTTTCTGAGACTAAACGCTGTCTCCATCTGCACCTGCTCTACATAAGGTTACCATTATGCCTTCTAAGACTAAACGCTGTCTCCTTCTGCACCTACTCTGCATAAGGCTACCTTTCTGATTTCCGAGGTTAAGCTCTACCTCCATCTGCATTCGCACCCCTGCATAAGGCTACCATTCTGCCTTCCGAGGCTAAGCTCTGCCTACAATTTGATTTCTGAGACCACTGTTGTATCAAGCATTTTTCATTTCGCTTTCGTTTCAGGCTAAGCTCTGCCCCTTTAATTCGCAAGACTAAGCTCTGTCTTGTTAGCATCATACTATTGCATATTCATGGGCTGTAATATTGCCAACCAATCCAAACGCGTCATCCTTCGTAGGCACTATCTTCATAGCCCGAGAACACCATGTCATGGCCTAAGGATCTCTTTTATCATCTTCATCGCATTCCTGCATAAGGCTACCATTCTGCCTTCCGAGAGTAAACGTTGTCTCCATCTGCATCGCATTATTGCATAAGGCTACCATTATGCCTTCCGAAACTAAACGTTGTCTCCATCTTCATCGCGTTCTTCCATAAGGCTACCATTCTTCCTTCAGAGACTAAACCTTGTCTCCATTTGCATTGCATTCTTGCATAAGGCTACCGTTCTACCTTCTGAGACTAGACGCTATCTCCATCTACATCGTATTCTTGAAAAGGATACCATTCTTCCTTACGAGAATAAACGATGTCTCCATCTACATCGCATTATTACCATTCTATCTTCTGAGGCTAAACGCTTTCTCCATCTGCATCGCATTCTTGCATAAGGCTACCATTCTGGCTTCCGAGACTAAACTTTATCTCCATCTGCATCGCATTCTTGCTGAAGGCTACCATTCTGTCTTTCGAGACTAAACGCTGTCTTCATCTGCTCTGTATAAGGCTACCAATCTACTTTCTAAGACTAAACACTGCCTCCATCTGCACCTGCTCTACATAAGGCTACTATTCTGCCTTATGAGGCTAAACGCTGTCTCCATATGCACCTGCTCTGTATAAGGCTACCTTTCGGACTTCCGAGGTTAAGCTCTACCTCCATTTGCATTCGCATCCCTGCATAAGGCTACCATTCTGCCTTCCGAGGCTAAGCTACGCCTCCAATTTGATTTCTGAGGCCACTGTTGTATCAAGCATTTTTCATTTCGCTTTCGTTTCAGTCTAAGCTCTGCCCCATTAATTCGCAAAACTAAGCTCTGTCTTGTTAGCATCATACTATTGCATCTTCATGGGCTGAAACATCGCCAACCTATCCAAAGGCGTCATCGTTTGGAGGCACCATCTTCATAGCCCGAGAACACCATGTCATGGCCTAAAGATCTCTTTTATCATCTTCATCGCATTCTTGAATAAGGCTACCATTCTGCCTTCCGAGAGTAAACGTTGTCTCCATCTGCATCGCATTATTGCATAAGGCTACCATTCTTTCTTCAGAGACTAAACCTTGTCTCCATCTGCATTGCATTCTTGCATAAAGCTAGCGTTCTGCCTTTCGAAACTAAGCGTTGTCTCCATCTGCATCGCATTCTTCCATAAGGCTACCATACTACCTTCCGAGACTAAACGTTGTCTCCATCTGCATCGCATTCTTACACGAGGCTACCATTCTGCCTTCTGAGACTAAACGATGTCTCTATCGGCATCACATTCTTGCATAAGGCTACCATTCTGCCTTCCTAGACTAAACGCTTTCTCCACCTGCTCTGCATAAGGCTACCATTCTTCCTTCTGAGACTAAACGCATGTCCATTTGCACCTGCTCATAATAAGGCTACCATTCTACCTACTAAGAGTAAATGCTTTCCCCATATGCACCTGCTCTGAATAAGGCTACCTTTCTGCCTTCCGAGGTTAACCTCTACCTCCATCTGCATTCGCATCCTGGTATAAGGCTATCATTTTGCCTTTCGAAGCTAAGCTCTACCTCCAATTTGATTTCTGAGACCACTGTTGTATCAAGCATTATTCATTTCGCTTTCGTTTCAGGCTTAGCTCTGCCCCTTTAATTTGCAAGACTAAGCTCTGTCTTGTTAGCATCATACTTTTGCATCTTCATGGGCTGAGATATCGCCAACCTATCCAAAGGCGTCATCGTTCGGAGGCACCATCTTCATATCTCGAGCACACCATGTCATGGCCCAAGGATCTCTTTTATCATCTGCATCACATTCCTGCATAAAGCTACCATTCTGCCTTCCGAGACAAAACGTTGTCTCCATATGCATCGCATTCTTGCATAAGGCTACCATTTTGCCTTCCAATACTAAACGCTATCTCCATTTGCATCGCATTCTTGCATAAGGATGCCATTCTTCCTTACGAGACTAAATAATGTCTCAATCTGCATCGCATTCTTGCATAAGGCTACCATTCTGCCTTCCGAGACTAAACGTAGTCTCCATCTACATCGCATTCTTGCATAAGGCTACCATTCTGCCTTCCGAGACTAAACGATGTCTCCATATGCATCGCAATCTTGCATAAGGCTACCATTTGCCTTCCGAGACTAAACGTTGTCTCCATCTACATCGCATTCTTGCATACGGCTAGCATTCTACCTTCTAAGACTAAACGATGTCACCATCTACATCGCATTCTTGCATAAGGCTACCATTCTGCACTTCGAAACTAAACGTTGTCTCCATCTGCATCGCATTGTTGCATAAGGCTACCATTATGCCTTCCGAGACTAAACGATGTCTCCATGTGCATCGTATTCTTGCATAAGGCTACCATTTGCCTTCCGAGACTAAACGTTGTCTCCATCTGCATCGCATTCTTGCATAAGGCTACCATTTGCCTTCCGAGACTAAACGTTGTCTCCATCTGCATCGCATTCTTGCATAAGGCTATCATTTTGCTTTCCGAGACAAAACGTTGCCTGCACCTGCTCTGCATAAGGCTACCATTATGCCTTCTAAGACTAAACGATATCTCTATTTGCACCTGCTGTGCATAAGGTTACCTTTCTGCCTTCCGAGGTTAAGCTCTACCTCCATCTGCATTCGCATCCCTTCGTAAGGTTACAATTCTGCCTTTTGAGGCTAAGTTATGCCTCCAATTTGATTTCTGAGACCACTTCTGTATCAAGCATTATTCATTTCGCTTTCGTTTCAAGCTAAACTCTGCCCCTTTAATTCGCAAGACTAAGCTCTGTCCTTTTAGCATCATACTTTTGCATCTTCATGGGCTGAAATATCGCCAACCTATTCAATGGCGTCATCGTTGTGTCAATATGCATCGCATTCTTGCACAGGGATACCATTCTGCCTTTCGAGACTAAAAGTTGTCTCCATCTGCATTGCATTCTTGCATAAGGCAACCATTCTGCCTTACGAGACTAAACGCTGTCTCCACCTGCTCTGCATAAGCCTACCATTCTGCCTTCTGAGACTAAACGATGTCTCCATCTGCACCTGCTCCGCATAAGGCTACCTTTCTGACTTTTGAGGTTAAGCTCTACCTCCATCTTCATTCACATCCCTGCATAAGGCTACCATTCTGCCTTTCGAGGCAAAGCTCTGCCTCCAATTTGATTTCTGAGAGCACTGTTGTATCAAGCATTATTCATTTTGCTTTCTGTTCAAGCTAAGCTTTTCCCCTTCATTTCGCAAGACTAAGCTCTGTCTTGTTAGCATCATACTATTGTATCTTCATGGGCTGAGATATCGCCAACCTATCCAAAGGCGTCACCGTTCGAAGGCACCATCTTCATAGCCTGAGAAAACCATATCATGGCCTAAGGATCTCTTTTATCATCTACATCGCATTCCTGCATAAGGCTACAATTCTGCCTTCCGAGACTAAACGATATCTCCATCTGCATCGATTCTTCCATAAGGCTACCATTTTGCGTTCCGAGACTAAACAATGTCTCCATCTGTATCGCATTCTTGCATAAGGCTACCATTTGCCTTCCGAGACTAAATGTTGTGTCAATATGCATCGCATTCTTGCTTAAGGCTACAATTTGCCTTGCGATACTAAACGTTGTCTCCATCTGCATCGCATTCTTGCTTAAGGCTACCATTCTGCCTTTCGAGACTAAACATTGTCTCCATCTGCATCGCATTCTTGCATAAAGCTACCACTCTTCCTTCCGAGACTAAAAGTTGTCTTCATCTGCATCGCATTCCTGCATAAGGCTACAATTCTGCCTTCCGAGACTAAACGCTGTCTCCATTTGCATCGCATTCTTGCATAAAGCTACCACTCTTCCTTCCGAGACTAAAAGTTGTCTTCATCTGCATCGCATTCCTGCATAAGGCTACAATTCTGCCTTCCGAGACTAAACGCTGTCTCCATTTGCATCGCATTCTTGCATAAGGCTACCATTATGCCTTCCAAGGCTAAACGTTGTCTCCATCAGCATCGCATTCTTGCACAGGGCTACCATTCTGCCTTTCGAGACTAAACGTTGTCTCCATCTGCATTGCATTCTTGCATAAGGCAACCATTCTGCCTTACGAGACTAAACGCTGTCTCCACCAGCTCTGCAAAAGCCTACCATTCTGCCTTCTGAGACTAAACGATGTCTCCATCTGCACGTGCTCCACATAAGGCTACCTTTCTGACTTTTGAGGTTAAGCTCTACCTCCATCTTCATTTGCATCCCTGCATAAGGCTACCATTCTGCCTTTCGAGGCTAAGCTCTGTCTCCAATTTGATTTCTGAGAGCACTGTTGTATCAAGCATTATTCATTTCGCTTTCTGTTCAAGCTAAGATTTGCCCCCCCCCCCCTTATTTCGCAAGACTAAGCTCTGTCTTGTTAGCATCATACTATTGTATCTTCATGGGCTGAGATATCGCCAACCTATCCAAAGGCGTCATCGTTCGAAGGCACCTTCTTCATAGCCTGAGAAAACCATATCACGGCCTAAGGATCTCTTTTATCATCTGCATCGCATTCCTGCATAAGGCTACAATTCTGCCTTCCGAGACTAAACGCTGTCTCCATGTGCATCGCATTCTTGCATAAGGCTACCATTCTGCCTTCCGAGACTAAACGATATCTCCATCTGCATCGCATTCTTGCATAAGGCTACCATTCTGCCTTTCGAGACTAAACGCTGTCTCCGTGTGCATCGATTCTTCCATAAGGCTACCATTCTGCGTTCCGAGACTAAACGATGTTTCCATATGTATCGCATTTTTTCATAAGGCTACCATTTGCCTACCGAGACTAAACGTTGTGTTAATATGCATCGCATTCTTGCATAAGGATACCATTCTGCCTTTCGAGACTAAACGTTGTCTCCATCTGCATCGCATTCTTTCATAAAGCTATCACTCTTCCTTTCGACACTAAACGTTGTCTCCATCTGCATCGCATTCTTGCATAAGGCTACCATTTGCCTTCCGAGACTAAACGTTGTCTCCATCTGCATCGCATTCTTGCTTAAGGCTACCATTCTGCCTTCCGAGACTATACGTTGTCTCCATCTGCATCGCATTCATCCATAAAGCTACCATTCTTCCTTCCGAGACTAAACGTTGTATCCATCTGCATCGCATTTTTGCATAGGGCTAAAATTCTTCCTTCCGAGACTAAACGCTGTCTCCATCTGCATCGCATTCTTGCGTAAGTCTACCATTCTGCCTTGCCAGACTAAACGTAGTCTCCATCTTCATCGCATTCTTGCATAAGGCTACCATTTTGCCTTCCAAGGCTAAACGTTGTCTCCATCTGCATCGCATTCTTGCATAGGGCTACCATTCTGCCTTCCGAGACTAAACGTTGTCTCCATCTGCATTGCATTCTTGCATAAGGCAACCATTCTGCCTTCCGAGACTAAACGTTGTCTCCACCTGCTCTGCATAAGCCTACCATTCTGCCTTCCAAGACTAAACATTGTGTCCACCTGCTCTGCATAAGCCTACCATTCTGCCTTCTGAGACTAAACGATGTCTCCATCTGCACCTGCTCCGCATAAGGCTACCTTTATGACTTTTGAGGTTAAGCTCTACCTCCATCTTCATTCGCATCCCTTCATAAGGCTAGCATTCTGCCTTTCGAGGCTAAGCTCTGCCTCCAATTTGATTTCTGAGAGCACTGCTGTATTAAGCAATATTCATTTCGCTTTCTGTTCAAGCTAAGCTTTGCCACTTCATTTCGCAAGACTAAGCTCTGTCTTGTTAGCATCATACTATTGCATCTTCATGGGCTGA
>ML256230.1:0-24228 GCA_005239495.1 Nicotiana undulata | reverse complement strand
TCGACTTATAACCTACTCAGATGCATCGTTGAATATTAAAAACAAAACGTCTCGACTTATATCTATATATATATATATAAAACGCTACGAATATTTTAACTACATATATAGCATGTTAGAGTATATTTTAGTGTATTCATCTCTTGTATTACAAAAGTGTTAACGAATTACATTTATATTATTTAGATAGTAAATCTAAAAGTGATTTTTAATTTTGACCAATGTTGACCTGAAAAGAGACCAACTTTGTCGCTAATTATCCAGAAATTAAGATTAGCGACCAACCTTGGTTGGTAAAGTATTTAAAATAATTATTTAATAATTTTCTCCAATTTAGCGACCAACTTTGGTCGCGTTTTTTGATAGACCAACTTTGGTTGCAAATTTTTGGTCGTTTTTTTTTTCCGGATTTCTAGTAGTGAAAGTAGTTAAATTTCGATTACTTTTAAAACTGTGGTCCTCCGCGCGCTGGGAATACCTCTTCCGTGCGTCTTTCTCGTGGCGGGAACAGAACAACAGGGAAAGACCCGGCCCAGGGCGAGCTTTATTTATTNTTTTCGTCTCGGGACCTTTTACTTTTTTTCATCATGTGGGAGTTAGAATTAATTCCTGTTTATCTACTTCTATGCATGTGGGGAGGAAAGAAACGTTTGTACTCGGCTACAAAATTTATTTTGTACACGGCGGGGGGTTCTGTTTTTCTCTTAATGGGAGTTTTGGGTGTTGCTTTATATGGTTCTAATGAACCAACATTAAATTTTGAAACATCAGTTAATCAGTCATATCCTGTGGTTTTAGAAATAATATTCTATATTGGATTTTTTATTGCTTTTGCTGGCTATTTTTGAATGACCACCTGTAAATCTAACTAATTTTAAATTTCTCTCAAATTACACAAATAAAATTTTCTTTTGTATATGTATAAATATAAATTGTTGAATCCCCTTAAAAGTTAAGCGCATTCACCCATTGTGCATCTTTACATTTTCTTGAATCCCCTATTAAGATTCCTGGCTCTGTCGCTTAGTAGATATTAAGAAACCAAAAGGTCACAATAAAAAATGGCAGGATAAAGAATTACAAATGAATAAGATATAAATAACCCATAATTGCAAGACAGAGAACAAAAATACAGTACTCCATACTTAAAATTCCCCCGCCCATCCCGAGCGAATGATAATGGAGAGTTGACATGTTAGTGGTAAGACCTCAACCTAGTCATTTTGATATGTCTCACTAACGAGTCGTAGATATAAATAAAACACACAATCCATAATAGTTTGTTCATATCTGAATATAAGTAACATAAATTTCTCAAAGAGATCATACAATTAAAAGTGGATTCAAAATTTAGAGTGACAGAGTAATGTATGTCATCTCTTGTAGGGGCGGAGCCAGAGTGCCTACTGTGGGTTTGGCTAAACTCTAGTAACTTTGATTCAAATAATGTATTTATCTTAAAAAGTTTATTGAAAATGTACGAACTATTAATTTAGAACCCAGTAACTTAAAAGGATCATTGAATATGTACGAACTATTAATTTAGAACCCAATAACTTAAAAGGATTATACTCATTAACCTCTAAGCTTGAAATACTGGCTCCGCCTTTGTGCATAAGTACATAAAGATGTGTATCTAGAGATGCATTTATATATATATATATATATATATATATAGCGCAATTAACTCGATTAAACCTTAATTGAAGAACATGCACGCCTCTGCAATTTTTTTCTTTATTTACTATTTGACTTTACCAATTCGTACTGTCTAACATTAGCAAATTATTCACGACATGGGACGTAAGTCATCACAAAGCTACACAAACACCAATTCATGTACCTCCGTCAAACCTATAACTACAAAAATTCAAGCCCTAAACCTCAATAGTAGTAAGTTAGAGCCTTGGATTTCGAACTAAAGAAATGTAATGCTTTAAACTGCATTATGTAGACATCTCTTGAATGAAACCACCAAAGAAAGATTGTTTCCACATGAGCACTTGCATTGAGAAAGCTATTCAGATGTCCAAGAATTGTGTGAGATCAATTAC
This sequence comes from Nicotiana undulata, assembly GCA_005239495.1. Lineage (NCBI taxonomy): Eukaryota > Viridiplantae > Streptophyta > Magnoliopsida > Solanales > Solanaceae > Nicotiana > Nicotiana undulata. The sequence goes on along the minus strand of ML256230.1, from coordinate 22,174 downwards.
CAAAAGAAAACAAGAATAATATTATTTTGAAAGCCTCACTGAGCGCACCTTACAACTTTGTTGGGGGACATAATCAGATCATATCATTATTGATTTATATGTTTATTACTAAATATGGAAAAAACATTATTTCGTTAAAAAGTGGGATGGCGCTATCATGGGAAGATTTCACAAAATATAATGTTGCATGCAATCATTTTGCCAGTAATAGCATATTCAATAATATGCAACTTTCTCCTGAATCCAGAAAATAATAGTACGTGCACTGCAGGTGAGTATTCTTGATTCTTGAACAAACTTGACCTTCAGGAAAAATAAATTTATATATTTACTCGGATCTGAAGTTTACAACTAAACTTGAAACATTTATCAGAATTGCAGATTTTGGCATCTTTTTTTGCCAGCCATGTGAAGAAGGCAAATATATAATAATTGTATAGTCATCGAACAGACAGCAGCAGACCCCAAGTGTTGAGGACTCATGCAATTGCACATACTACATATATATGGTAGCAGCTTCTTTATGTAATACTTTGGCCTAGACACAGATAGATCATTTCCATTAATGCATTCGGCTATTATATGATCTAAAGGAACAATCAGAGAAGCTAGGCTTCAAAAACCCTGCCAAGGAGAGAACACATACAACAAAAATAACAACTATGCCTTAGCAAGTCGGGGTCGGCTATATGAATCATCATTTTCCATGTCACTCCAATTAATTAAACCCCTCTTAAGGAGAGAACATAGAGATACAAGCTGTAACTTCTAGTTTACCTGATATCCTCCTCTTTGGTTTTAATTCAGGATGACTTCTATCTAGGAGTGTCAAATGGGTGGGTTGAGCTGATTTTGAGCGGGCCAAAATGGGCGGGTCATTAAATAACTTGGGCTGAGATGGGTTGGGTCAAGTTGGGCTAAAATTTGGGTCATAGCCCAACCTGCTCAACTCTTACCAAGTTTTAATTAATGTGTATTAATTTCTTATGAATTGTTTAATTATCAAATAAGACTTTTTTTTCTTTTGTTATGGTTATATATAAGAGCAATTTATGCTATATACCTACTAAAGACAAACTAATTACCCGTTTTTACCTACTCACAAAATAATTACACTATACACCTAGCCGATCAAATATATTTACCCGTGTACCCATTTTTCTTATTTATTCCTCTATTACAACTATGCAATTTAAAGTTGCCTTGTACTTTTTCCCAGTATTTTTCTTTTCCCTTTCTCTTTCTTCACTTTCTCTAATTGGATTATATCCCTTCATATCATCTCTGATCAATCCACTTTTTCCATCCTCTTTTTTTTCATGTATCCCAGACAAACAAAGCTAGAAAGTAAATCTATAAAAGAAATTAGGGTTTCAATAGTTTCTTCTCAAAAGTCTTAATCTCATTGAGTTCGATAGATTTTGGCTTTCTCTATGAGATTTTTATTCAACGTCACGCGTGATCCTCATACTAATCACCTAAAAATACATGATTACTTAATTGGATGTTGTGTTCAATATGGATATAGGTTTTGTGTATTATGTAATTTTTTTATAGTTATATGCAGTTGTTGAAATGATCCCGTACAATTATATACCCTATTAGTATAGTTATATACTATATTGGTATCATATGTTAGTTGAATCATTTTTTGGTTATATTAGCTGCATTTAATTGGTACACTATTTGATTTTTTTAATAATAGTAATATAGTACAATATCTTGAAATACTTTTTCTTTATGCATGTGTGTTATGTAATAGTAGTATAGTCATATAATTGCTGGAAATTAACCAGTAAAGTTGTATACCATGTTGGTATAGATATATACCATATTGGTATCATATGTTAGTTTGGACATTTTTTCCGTTGTTTTAGCTATGTTTTTAAGTGATTATTATTCTGAAATTTTTTATATGAACATGATTTGCAGTGCTGAATTTTTTTTGTGCTGATGGACATAGATTGTGTGTATTATGTAATAGTTTTTATAGTTATAAGCGATTGTTGGAACGACCTCATACAACTATCTACCCTGTTAGTATACGGAATGAGGAAGTTGCTTTGTGAATATTTATCTTGCAATGCGAGCATGTAATTTTCTCATACTTTTATTGCATCCTTTAAAATTTTCGTACAATAGTATAGTCGCAGATTGTTGTAGCAATATTTTAGAGCAATCATATACTCTGTTGGTATACATATATACCATATTGGTATCATATGGTACTAGAGTCTTTTTTGATACTTATACTTTTATTGTATTTTTTAATATTTTATTATCATTTTTATTCTAACTAATATATATGGAGATTTGGTGGCCGTAGATTATATTTTCTTGCTATATAACTGGTTGTATTACTGCTAATGGTAGAGTGTGTACTGATATTTGTAGGAAAGGAGATCAAGGTTTGCATGGCAATCACGTGTTGATTCTTAGAATCTGATTATATAATTTATGGTGCTTAGCAGCAGTCAGTGTGATATTCAGTGAATTAGATCAAGTGACAACTGATATTATTTCAATTTAATAATTGAATTTAAAAATAAGAAGAAAAAAAAGACAAAAGGTATATTATACTAGTTATATTTTAAAAAAGAGTGGACAAATATTTACTATATCTGCTATTTTTTCTTATTGTATAAAAAAGGAACAATAAAAAATAATGAAAAAAGTAAATAAAATTAGATTATGAAGAGAAAAAGAATATAAATAAAAGGAATTAAATGAAATTAGAAAAGGAAAAAAGAAAAAATAAGAAGAAAACTAGAAAAAAGAAAAGGAGAAAGGAAAGGAAAAAAAAAGAAAAAAAAAGAAGCATAGAAATAAAAAAGAATTGGAGAAAAAAGAGAAAATTCCCCCAAAAAACTAATGTGGGTAGAAAATGTAATTAGTTTGATGGGTAGAAAAATAAATGGGTAGGCAAGGGTAAATAGTTTCGTTTTTGTGAGTAACTATATCATTCTCCCTATATATAACATATAAATTATTTTAAAGATATTTTAGCAAAACTACTCATGGATCAATTTGGGCCTTAAATCAACCCAACTTTAGATGGCTAAAATGGGTGGGTCAAGTTGGTAAAAATAGCACGGGCTAAAGACGCATTTGATTTATAACAAAACAATATCTTATTGATAACACAGCGAAGAAGTGGATTACTTAGCTCCTTTTGAGTAAAATCAATGCCTGACCTGTATGAAAAATCAGATGGGACACAGGCCAGAATGTTTCATAATCTAACAAATGTGTGAAATGAGCCTTGGGCTTAAATCAACTCCAGAATCGAGCTCATGATAAGTGAAAATTGTGCAGCGCCATATAAGAAGATAATAACCCATATTTCAACCAATCTGAGACTCTAACACCCTTCGGAAGGCTCAAGCCTCAAGGTTGAACATTTAGAGCGCGGATAACATAAGATGGGGATCCAAAATTGGGCAAATACCTAGAATAACTAGAGATGAATCAGACTCTAAAACCATGTTCGGAAATTGACCTTCGACTTAACTCAAAAAGTTAACTCATGAGGTGAGAATTGTTCAATCCATTATAGCCCATTGCCTCCATTAATGTCAGGCTCTAACAAAATGTTAAAATACTGAAAAGATACTTATATATGATCAAACACTTGTGCAACAATATTCCTGTAAAAGGCAGTGTGCCCCAAAACCACACAAAAGAAGCCCCCCCTCCTAGTCAAACTCAGGGACAGGAAAAACAGAAGGGGGAAACTTGAGTTAAATTGACACATGACCGAAGTACCAAACAAGACATTCATACACTTAACGCCCAATATTTTAGCAGCTACTATCTTTTACTGACTACTAGTTTCATACAGACTCTAGGGCAAAGAGTTCAAAAATCAGTCTTCTTTCTTTTCCAGGCTACTTCAAAAGGGTAGACGATGACTAGAATGCCATGCACACTCTCGCTTGCATCAGACATCTTAATTTGGGGATACTAATTGGAGAGAAAAGTTATCACACTAGTAACTTGTCTCTCCATGATCACGACAGTCCAGAGAAACAGCTATAGCAACAACTTCTCACATTTTTCTCTAAATGGAAACAAGACAGCAGAAGCAATAATTTGACCCTCTTCTCCACAACAATGAATGAATCCAACACGACCAAAGCGAATATCACGAATTAACATAAGCCGATTTCTTGACTTGGTAGTACAAGAAGAATCAAGCACAATCCCTTGGATTTCTTTTCAGTATTCCTGGTTCTTCTAGAGGTTATATCTGTTTTATACCAGGAAACCCGCCGACTTAACATTGCTCCTCCATTAAGATCACTGAGGAATTGATTCAATGGACTTGTTAGTTGAAGAATAATATGAAACAACTCCTATTGTACTATGATACTGAAATTTCAGATGTTTTCAAATATTTTCCAACCGCATCTCTTTGAAACTACACCCTTCAGTAATGCTATCCAGTAGATGAACTTTTTAAACATCTCCCTGGTGGAGAGCAGAAACAACATATTGGTTAAGCTTTTTATGTCATTTAGTTAGACCATAGACTACAGAGATCAAATATATATAGCTATGAGCCGCGAACAGTTTAACATCTTAGTTGGGATACCTACAATGGATGAGCTTAATAAAAACATAGAGAAAATGTCTAGACAAATTTGCAACAGAGGGTCAATTTAACAAAATAATAAGAAATTTTCTCCAGTAGGTTATAGGTTGTCAAAATGCACATGTTTGATCAAGACAAAGCAATTATAGATCAAGAACATGTTTACTACAACTTCAAGAACATCCCAGAAATATCATGTCAGTAAGACAGTAGAACTCACTTTGCAAACAAAAGCTGATGCAGCTAAGTCTGAAAGATATCCAGTTAATCAAAGTCTATTTGAATGATCAAAATCAAAATCACTCTGAAATGTGGCACTGTACCTTTGATTGAAACCACTTTGTTCTTTCATAAGGCAGTGATCCCTGTGGATATTTGTAACCCAAACGAGAGACGCCCTCCCGAGGGCAGCTTTTACATAATTAGGTGCTGTTTGTTCAACTCGTTTTGCGAAGCACTACGTCAGCATCTTGCAGAGGAAACAAACAAGATCCAGACTCATTCAGGAGTGGTCCTATTATAAGGCAAAACAGCTTTTTGCTTCTAGGGCAACAGTAGAGGCTTAGCAACTTTGTCTGAGCTGAATGTAGAATATGATGCACGATCAATTCCCTTGATGATTAACTCTTCTCTGCCAGAAATGAAAATGAAAACAATGAAGAATATAGGAGTATCTTGTTGAAAAATTGGGATCATAATGGAAGGATGATTAATTAATCAATAAGGCCATCAATATATTGAATACTGAAAACTCAAACTCCAAGCAAAATAGCAGCTAAAATATTACCACTAGCAGCTGACAGTCATGCCAATAGGAATGTTCCCCATTTCGGTCAATGACACAACTTTGCCTCTATCATAATACGAACTTTTCTAGCTGCGTCAACTATCTGTGTGAGTGAATGGAAGTCCGTGATTTTTTAGCAACCTGTCTGCATACTTTGGCTCAGTTCCTGCAAGATATGTGCAGCCATTTCTTCCCCAGAATCCTATATGAAGATAAGGTTATTAACTCCAAAGCACCAGTGACATGTAAATATAGAAAATTAATATTCTCAAATGAAATACAAAATTTAATTACAGAAGATATAAAGTAATGTTATGCCTGCTATCAGGATAATATTCACGAAAATAATGCCATTGGCCACATACTAGCTAAATGTGAAGAAAGAGAGGAAAAAAGAAAGAAAGAGAGGAAAAAAGAAAGAAAGAGAGGGAAGAACAATACGAGAAAGAACAAATAGATAAAGTGCACAAGTTGTACTCTCCTTTCAGCCAGAAACCTGTCAGTCTAAACTCGTATCCCCGGGACAAGAACGAACTTCATGGCCAAGGCATGAGGATTGAGATATCCTACATGAGTTATAAGTAGATTGCGAAATTCTACAGAAAATTTTTTCGGGCCCCATTGAGAATAACAGGAATATAGGACACCTTCAGATACCTTGACCAAATCACAAATTTGTAGAATTCATTCATCATGGAAAAAACAAAATGAAATTCTTCTCAGTTACAGTATCAGCATGCAGATTAATCTGTCATGAGAAGCGGATTCTAATGAGGTCTATCAACAATTTCAGGTGAGATTGGATCTAAAATGTACTGCATCGATATGCAATCACACACAACCAAGCGTCAAAGAAAAAATGCACAAACAATTCATCCTTAATTGCACTACTGGCTACATTAATCTACATTATAGCCGCTTTTTGTTTCCCTTAAATGCCCTGTATCTAACCAAGAATCCCTAGGAAAACAGTGCTCGTTTAATTCCCGTCTTTTAGGATCATCACAATTAGTACATCCCTTAGTTTTGCAATACTGTGCCCTGTTAGGTGACAATAGTTGACCATCAGAACAATTTCAGATAGTAACTTTCTAGTTGCATAATTTGAACCTCATAACTTGGACCTCTATATTTAAAAAAGAATGCAGTTTTTAACTACCAATTCGGACACACACCATATGGATGTTAAATTTGTGGCATGTTAATAGAAACTGAAATAACTCTACAGCCAATAATGAAAACCGCAAAATTTCATGTATCTTTCCAATTTAAATACCTCAACGAACAACAAAAATGCAAGTTAGCAGGATGTTCTTTAATTACATTACCACTATTAGTAAATAAAGAGAGCCTTTATTTACTACTAGCAAAAGTAGAGGGGCTAAATGTCTATTAAGCTTAAGAATCAGGGTACGGAAAGAGCATTTTTCCACAGTACTAGAAACACTGAAACAACAGCAATTTAAGCGAAACAAAACCTAAACAATCACAATATAAAAGTCAAATACGCTGTCCTTAAATTAATGATTATGCAATTTTAACTGTTGGAGATTTCCGATGCGGAGTAGGAATGAGCAGTTGCCGGCGACGGATATGAGAACGAGAGTGGGACTTCCGGCGAAACTACGGCGAACAGTTTGGAGTGGAGGTTTTAAATCGGGTCTTGGTTCGGGTTGGGTAGTTATGGTGGGTAATGTTTTTCAAAAGAATTACATTACACTTTTAATCCCTCACGTATTGCTAATTATAATTGTAGTCTTTCTTATACATGATTAAACATATTTAATTTTCAATTAATTAAAATATATACTTCTGATCCTTTTATGAAGGGAATATGTTACATCTAATTTTTAAAATTATAATTATACTCAAATATGGAATAATAATGCAAACCCAATATAATATATGCGAAATTAAATGGCTTAAAATATAGCTAATAATTCGTTAGATTTGTGAAGATCAACTAGCAGAGGGTTTACAGTGCACATTTCAGTTTAAAAAAAGTTAAATATACTTAAACAAATATCACAAGGATCCAAAATAAAATTTATCAATATTAAAAGCGCAAATTCAATTACACTAATCTAAACTATCGTCCACTATTTTAATATTTCACAACATTCTAAAGTAAACAATAAATGTTATTTAATAAGTTGATTAACTCTGTTTGGGACAAAAATATACAAGTTGCCTCTGAACTTTCTAAGAATTAATTCTCGAGCTTGTTTAGCAGGATAATACAATGTTATATTTTAGGGAAGAGGAAAAGAGGAATTCCACATATCTTATAAACTAGTTAACACGTACATTATCTTCACAAATTCCAGATTTAAATTGTACAATTTTAATATGATGGAGGAAGATGTGTGGATCAAGTATGGCTGCTTAAAAAAAGGAGGGAAAAAACAAGTAGTATCAAAGTCAAGATAGTTCAAAGGAAATATATTAATAAATTAAAGATAATTGTTGAAGGGGGGACTTTAACTAATCTAAGTGTTAAAAAGGGAGATTGTGTTAATTAATAGTATTACTCTTATTTGGGGGACATTATATGAGCTACATAACACTCAAATCTCTCTATAACAATATTATTTGTTCTGACATTTTTTATTTACTTTTATAGTGAATGGATGTCATACACCTATAACAATATTTGACGCTTAAATGTTATTTTGCTATTATAGATAAACATTATCCAAAAATAAGTTTTTTCTTTCTTTTTAATATTTTTTTGGTGCAAAAGATAACTATTTATATTATATTAACGTGGAGTAGTACAAGGAGCATGTGAAAAAATAAACATAGTCCTAAGAGGGCGACCTCATGATGGGTCGTGACAAGAGGGTAAACCAGGGGAAAACTACTACTGTTGGTTCCGTATCCTTGGAAATATAAAAAGATCGACCAAGAAGACTTCGCAAACAGATTGAGGGCACAAGAGCTGATGATGCCACTCTTCTAACAAAAAGTTTACCTGAACGGTCGTCCTCCAAAGTTGTGTGAACAAAAGATGGTGGTTGTGTAAAAATGCCTGCAGAACTATCCATATGGCTTGTAGACTTTTCTAGTAAATCAGCTACTTGGTTTTGCTCCCTGCAAGTGTAAAGTATGATTGGATCATCCAGTTATGCGAGCAGAAACCTGAAATCATGTATAATATTAGCATATAAAGAATGCGATGTGTGCAAGATAGTAATGACTATTTGTTTGTCCAGGTTCACTTCGAATGGTTTATATCCATAAATCAAGGCCAATTGCAAACCGTGATATAGTGCAACTAATTCAATTTCAACACTCCCATGAGAGATATGGTGTCCCGTGAAGCCTGTGAGTCAGGTACCTGATGAGTCACGTATTACACCGCCAATCCTGTCTTGACCTCTATTGAACCAAGCTGAACCATCAGTGTTTAGTTTGAATGTTGTGATGCGAGGGTGCCATTTGATAAGTAGAGGTATACGACTATGTGGGGATGACAATAGAACAATAATGTAGTAGTACTCTGCTGTTATGTTAAAGAGATGAGATGAGGAAAGTGATGTTACATATGAGCGAAAGACTTTTACATTTCTAGCTAGCCAAGTATGCCAGAAACAAAAAGGTATGAGAGGAATTTGGGATATTGAGGGAGTAGGAACGTCATTGTGTAAGATAATTTATTTCATCTACCGAATTGGAGGGGGAGGGTCCTCAAGAGTATTTAGACTAGCGATCTATGGGAGCATGTTAATGTTAGACCAGAGTTGTGTGGCTATTAGGCATTTGAGGAGGAGATGAGTGATAGTTTCAGGACTACTCAGGCAGTGAGCACAAGTATCATTGGTAAGTATGCATATGTGGTGATAGTGTGTCGTCGTGGGTAGTCGATGGTGGCCACATAACTAGAGAAAATGTTTTATTTTTGGAGGTATTTGGAGTTTCCAAATCCACGTGAATGAGTGTCTAGGGGTTGTAGGGAATAGATAGAGGTAGAGTGATTTAGTGGTGATTGTCCCCTGCTTCGCGAGGGCCCAAGCAAAGGAGTCAAAAGAAGGTGTTAGGAAAGGATATGGACATTAAGTATACTTTGTAGGATTGATGGGGTTACTTGAAAAGGGATGGATGTGAAGTCCTAGTGGCCATGAGAAAGATAGGTAGAGACAATATTTGTATAGGCATGACGTGGTAGTGGCCCAATTAAAGAGTTACGAAGTGGTGTATTGTAGTGCATCCAGAAGTCTGTCCAAAAGTTAATAATAGAGCCATTACCAATTATTCATTTTATTCCTTGTCGGCATAGTTTCCATCTAGTAACAAGGTTATTCCAAATGAAGGAGCCAACGATGTTTTAATCCCTCGATGGTAGAAATATTTATGTAGTAGAGTGCGGCCCATAAAGAAGAGGGTTGTTTGAGTAGTCGCCAAGCTTGATTTGTGTTGATACCCAATTTTTCCCAAAATATTTTAAAATTGCATATATACCTTCAAATTCATGCATTAATACCAATTGGTATTTTTTCATAATTTTTCTATATTTTTTATTAATTTATCCATTATTCATTTCCAACAAATAATTACCAAATTGCATTACAAATGATTTCAAAATTATTTCTTGACTTAATTTATTACTTATGGCCCTATTAAGGCCAGTTATTTCATAAATAGACAAATTGACACATTTTGGCTATAATTGCAATAACTTTGCAATTATAACCCATGTATATAATTTTCGTATCATTTTTACCATAAATCAGTCCTTTATATTTTTAAATACTAAATAATTATTTTTAAATTATTTCCATGCATATGATTCATTTTTTATAATTATTAATTATGTTATAAATTATTTTGACTAATTTAAATCGGGTATTTAACAAATGGCCTATTTCTATTTTAATTATAGCCTAAATTAAACCATCCCAAACACTAATTATACTAGCCCAAAGACCCAGGCCCAATCCCTAAATCCTACCCGACCCAACATTGGTTAAATCTTGGCCGTTGATCAATTTTGATCAATGGCCCGGATATGTTCTTTCCTTAATTAACACACTCCTCTAATTCTCTCTCAAACTCTCTCTGCCCTAACCCAAATCCCCTCCGACATTGCTTGCTCGCCGTTAATAATGGTGGCTCACCACCGTTCCCAGCCTCAATGGCTCCCCCATGACCGGGATTCTTGCTATCTTGAAGTGCACAAGGGACCAACCAGTGGTCGTTCACTCACATCCCATGACATGTCCTCACCATTCTCCGGCCACCATGGCTCGATTGAGTAAGATCATTCTATTTTTTTTCTTGCTAGACCTATGGTTTCTAAGACGGTCTCTCTCTATCTCTGGGTTATTTATCTCAAAACCCTAACTTCTTCTCTTAAATCTTTAGATCTATAACAGATCTGAAGATATTGGAACTAGTTTTTGCTTGTTTTATGAAAACGTTTCGATTTTCAAAGCGTCGCTTCATTTTCTTCATAACTAGGGTTTTTGAAACTTCTCTTCAAAACGATTTTCTCTGATTTTACGTATTATTCTATGATTTTTATTGTGTTTAAACGATTTTTATTAAGTTCTCCCTTAACCTAACTAGTTATGTTGAAAACCCCTAATTTTGGCTTTAGTCTTGGATTCTGAGTTCGTTCTTGCTAACTATTCATTCGATTTGTCTGTATGTTTGATTCTCATGAGTATGCTTCGATTAATTAGAATATTTTATGACTTTTACCCTAATAATGTCTTATTAGGGTTTCTGACTTGTCTCTTTCTGGTTATACTCAGTTTACTTATTATTCATGAAAGCCTATAATGTTTCCCTTAATATTAGTACTATTTTCCTATTCTTTGAATCCCTGATTTCTTGTGTTGATACTCTTTACTGAGTTCCGGCTACTTTTCTGTTTTTACAACTTTTAAATTATTTTCTTACCTTATTATGTGATTGACTGCATTATTAATTGATTCTTACTGTTATTTTCTTAATTAGAACTTTATGAATCTATCCCTAATTACCTGTTCTATACCTATACTATTTGAATTCTCTCCTTATTTGTTACGTGCTCTCTATCGTTTGAAATGACTCCCTTAATTAAGGGAAGACTTGGACTGGTTTTTCTTTAACTGATTCCGAGTTCTTCAATTACTGAACAAATTGATTCTTTCCTTGTTTACCTAGATTTCAAACTATTATATATACTCTCTTCTCTTTTCATTCAAACACAAACACATTAGTTCAAAAGCTCTCAGACACTCAAAGCTTTTCTACTCTTTCTTATTACTTGCTTCTGTCACTGAAACTAGCTGGCTATAAGCCAAGGCTAGTTTTACACTCTACTGCTCTTCACTTTGTGTCTACTCCCTTAACTGGTATGTTCTGATTTAAATCCAAGCTTCAAACTCTATCTGTTTTTCTTACTGCTGTAGTTTACTGATATTCTGAAACTTCTCAATATGTAGTTAGCATCTATGTGTTTTCTTACTGCTGTAGTTTACTGGTATTCTGAAACTTTTCAACATGTAGTTAGCATGTTTTCACTTATCATGTTAATACTGTTCTAATTCAACTTATAATCAGCATGTTATGAACCTGTCCATTCCTTGGTAGTGTGCATTAAACTGGCTCTACTCTATTTATATAGGTTTGAATGATTATTTGTTTGTTACCTGGTTTCTGGTATGCACCTGTTTTTAGCAAAACTGATTTGTTATCCTAGGTTGATTTGATTCTATGATCAACTCTACTCAATTATGTTTAGTACCTCTACGTCCTCACTGTTTGTCCTGAAATTCAATCCTATACCATGCTGGTATTATCAGTTATCTCCTAATCTCATGAACCCCCTAAGTTGTTCTGATGCTATGGTTAACTCTGCCAATTATGTCTTCACTGTTTGTACATGAAGTTCATACACAAGTGCTATGTATGTATTATTAGCTCCTAAAAGCTTTTGTGCTTCTGTTAGTTATGTGCTTCACTATGTGTGTTGTATTTGTCCCCAACTCCCATTACCCCTATGTGAGAGACTGTTGTTAAACCTGTTTGCTCTGTGATTGTTCTGATGTCTGTTTAAATCCTCGATTGTTTATACTGACCTTGTTCAAACTATTTTTTTCAAAACAACTCCTATTTTATAAGACTCATTTACTTAACTGGAACCCTTTCAGTATTGTTTTCCTATCTAAACATTTTCAAAACTATGTCAAGCACTCTCACTCTACTCTTAGGTCCTTATGTTCTGCCCCTCCAGTGTGTGATTGCTTTGGGATCCCTGTGAGATCCCTTTGAACTCTGACACACTGGGGCTGGCCCTTCCACAATGCACTTACACAGTTCTGGTTATGAAAGTTTGGGTGTGAGCACTGCCCGGGATCCTTGAGGTCCTTAGGGAACTCTGACACACCCGGACATGAGACTGGCTATAAACTTGGCATTTGAGGTTATGGAAGATCTGGTATCTTCAGGATACACTTGGGCCTGCTCCGGGATCCTTATAGTTTAACTTTTTTTTTTTTACCTATTCATGTAATTTATTCAACTGGTTTGTAATAATTATTGTAAACAAATATTGGGGATGGCTAGTGAAATGAGGAGGGTAGCTATATAGTTCTATCAATGTCATCGGGTAGAAAGCATGTTTGAGGCTTTACAATATCTATATTTTCATTAGAATCCATGTTTTAGGATCAACATATTCATCCAAATCATGCCAAACATGCATTAGACATCATGTTACTAGGATTTCATGTCTATTGTTTCAGCAACTCATCTGCCACTAATCCATGTTTATGTTTACCACTTAGAGATCTTGCTCCTAGGATAATACACATAAAAACTGTTGATCATGTGTGCACTCAGAAATCATGCTTTAACGATTCTGTAACTCTTATGTGCATTTAGAAATCATGCCTTAGGAATTCTGTGCATTTTGAGATTATGTTTTAACAGTTCAACCATTTGTATGTGCATATTAAATATCATTCTCTAGGACACTGTTCGCATTTGTTTAAGACACCTAGTTTAACTACTGATTCATGAAAAGGTGTGTAAAATAATCTTACCTAGTGATGTGTTCTGGGTAAAATTGGGAACAATCTCTGCATTCTCCAATTCGTATCACCTAGAACAGCATGCTTTTAGGTAAAAACAGTTTTTGAACTGCCTAATAACTATGTTAACTGTTGTTATGCACAATTCCACGCCTAGGCAAGACTTAGGTAATCAAACTCTATAAAACCGAAAAATTGTTTGATTGTGTTTGCTGCCTAAAGACTCACATGTTTAAAAATTAGTAGGCAACTGATTAGGACCCCGTTGTTGAGTTTGTAAAAATAGTGTCATGTATTTCTATGCTTTAGACCTCACTTAGATATCTTGCTTAGGATTCTGTCTAATAAACTACCTCTTGTTTGTGTTTGAGACGTGTTGTTATGTGCATTATCTGCGGAGGTAAATCTGAGCCTCATAAATGCTTTCCTGCATTTATCTGATTAGTCCTACTTGTTCTTGCCTGTCGCCTAGAATTTTATCCTTTTAAAACCTTAGGGGTTTGTCTAGAACTACCTATATCTAGGGGTCCTAAATTCCTCCAGGACCACAAGGAAGGGACGGGTAACAGCACGTTTAAAGCTCGTTAAATAAAATTCTCTTAATAACCACTAAGGGGTGGGATAATGGGTAGAAATGGATATGATGACCGGTGCGCTAATGCCACGTGTAGCCCCTCACCGATGAGTGATTACTGGGCATTGCATTGATGTGATCCTATTGGATAAATAACTTAGGACCTCCCCTATCCTTTACCTATGTGTGTTTAGACTGCTAATTTGTCAAACCTTTATTTGTTTACACATGTGATCTTAGACTGCCTATTTGCTACTTGAATGAATTCACAAAGTAAGTTTGGCCCGGAACCACAGTTGTGGACTTTGAGGGGTGCCTAACACCTTCCCCTTGAAGTAATTTCAAGCCCTTACCCAATCTCTGGTTGTTCAACTTGTATTCTAAGTGACCCTTAGTAGGTGCCCTAACACATCTTAATTCGTTAGGTGACGACTCTTTAAATCCTTCACATCCCTTGTCCCAAAAGGAAATGAGTTGTCCCAATAATGTCAAAACCCTGACCGATTCGAAAGGAGAGGAAAAAGGGGGTGCGACAACTTGCTAATAAGGCCTGGTTCTTGAGGTGAATCTTTTGGATGCCCAGTCTACCATGCTGCTTCGGGGGTGATAACTTTGCTCCATTTGAGGAGATGAATTTTCTTCTTCTTGGGAGTTGTCCCCCCGAGAAAATTGTGTTGATAACATTCTAGTTGGTGGACTATATATTAAGGAAGTTTAATATATTGCATCAAAGATTTGGTAAAATGTTGAGGGTGAAGCTAATAAGAGTGATGCGTCCTGTCAGGCTAAGGAAATATGCCTTGCAACTAGCGAGCTTAGTTTTAAAATTATCAAGAAGGAATTGAGAATCACATTTTGAAGGTCGGAAGGTGAAGATGGAAAAATCGAGGTATTTGGCAAGTGAGAATAAAGTTTCTATCTTGAGAGGTGCAATTTTTAGAGAAAATGATTTTTGATTTTTGAGAATTAATCTTTTGGCGAGAAATTTGGTTGAATTCACTAAGAATATCAATGATGGCATGGCAGCTAGTGGCTGAAGTTGTGGATGTAAAAACGATATCATCTATACAAAGAATAGATGCGAGATATGTGGTCCATGAAAAAGTAAGCTTATAGGTTTCCATAGTTGGTAGTCTACTGCCATATTTCGAGTAAGTAATTTCATACATAATATAAATAAGTATGTGGATAGGAGATGACGAATCCCACGTGAGAGTATAAAACATGAGGTGCGAGAACCATTGATGAGGACTTATAGGGAAGTAGTGGCAATACAAGACATGATTAGTTTGATGAGATGAGGAAAAGTGAAGTATTGTAGGGCCTGTCAAACAAAAGACCATTCAATTCGCTCAAAAGCTTTTTCTAGATCAACTTTAAGAAGCATATAACTAGTCTTCCTTGATTTGCGCGTAACGTGTGAGAGAATTTCTTGAACAATAATGACATTATCCGACGCTTTACGATTTTGTTGGAAGCTGGATTAGGTAGGTGATGACGTCCACAACACACCTCGATAAGAGATATGATATTGTCGTATGCAATATATATCACCCAACTATAAGTCGGGTCGAATCCACAGAGAGTTGTGAGGGGTGTTAGGGGTATATATTTGAAGCAAGTGAATGAACTACCTAAAATTGTACTTCCACAATAGAGCTTTGATTTTTACTTCTACTATTACTCTAATGATTGCAAGATAAGGAAAATAGATTAGAGATGAATGTTTTTGGTGTTTTTCCAAATAGTTTAAAAGCCTAGGGATGTGACTATGACCTAGGTGTTTCCTAATGGGATAAATATATTAATGCTTGTTTTGTTGATTGGGGTGTATTATAGCTCTCAACTATACATTACCCACTCAATACCTCTTGATCAGAGAGTGATTTTGCCCATTTGACTTTCTCAAGTCCAAATTGGTATAAAAAAATATAGTTAATATGATCTCAAGACGGGTTCTTACTATATCAAGTTTGAACCCTTTAATTAGGCTAAACAATATCTCAATTAACCCAATTCCTTGTTAGCCAAGTTATCCTAGACTAGGTCACTCATTCTCAAGTAGTGGCTAAGTCAAATAGGCATAAATCAATGTTTGCAACCATTAATTCTAAAACTGAAGAATGAACTAAGCTAAATAATCAACACCCAATCATAAAAAAACATTAAATTAAATATTCATAAGGTTTACACACTAGGGTTGGATCATAACCCTAGTAAAAATTTAGCTACTCATAATGGGGATTGAAGAAAATAAGAAGAAAAGATAATTAAACGCATAATGAAAGATTAAGATGATGAAATCTAATGTTTTAACACCAAAATAATGTAAAACTTCCTAAAGTAGTAAAGAAATGGCTACGACAATTTTTAATGTTCAAACTTGACCTAAATTTGTGAATCTCGTCTAGTTATAGTGGATCAAAAATCACCGATAAAAATGCCCCTCGGGAGGTTCTGCGGCCGTACAATTCCATGTGCGGACCACAGATTTCTTCAGCTGGCAGGAAGGAGGATTATGCAGCCACACATTTCTTAACTACGGGTGCGAAGCAACTTATGCGGACTGCACGCCGCACAATTCTTGTGCGGTCCACACTTCTGAAAGGCGTCAGGACTTGGTATTCTGCACATCCTATGA
This sequence comes from Nicotiana undulata, assembly GCA_005239495.1. Classification (NCBI taxonomy): domain Eukaryota; kingdom Viridiplantae; phylum Streptophyta; class Magnoliopsida; order Solanales; family Solanaceae; genus Nicotiana; species Nicotiana undulata. The sequence goes on along the minus strand of ML256230.1, from coordinate 5,557 downwards.
ACTTGAAAATATTTGTCAGTGCAGACCCTATTTTGCAGCTGCACAATGTATGTGCGGTCCGCACATTTGTCAAACTCCTGTTGGGCTTTTTAACTTAGGTTTCGGCCGCAGATGGAATTTTGCGGTCCGTAATTTCTTTCTGCGGAACGCACATCTCTGCTTCTACACCCTTTATTGTCTTGTGCTTCAGAACATTTCTTTTTGAGTTAGATTTCATCATGGGAGACCAAACTTCTAGCATTACTCCAATTTGAACAATTTCATTAGTTTCAGAAACACAATTCAATACTTTCGGACTAAAACAAAAGCAAAAACGTTTTAATAAGCTGTCAAAATCTCCACTTATCAGAACTAATAATTTTTGTCATGAGAGGTTTAATCTGTTGAACAATGATTTTCGTGATGATTTTATATAGTAGAACAAAGACCAATAGGTCGAAATTGGAAAACGACGCACTTTTGGAATTAGGCAAAGGTATGATTGGTTGATAGTGGTAGAAATTTCATTATTTATAAAGATTTGTTTACAGAAGGTGGTCACTTTAGGTTGTCACGGCCCCAAATCCAAATAGTAGTGATGGCACCTGATCGGTGCCAAACCTACACCACTAGAGAGTAGCAAGGATGGTCGATGCAGTTTTACCCAACAAGGACGAGATCGATTTCCACAAGGATTTAATTGATTTGGAGTTAGGTATCTAACTAAATCTAGATGTGTGTGTTTTTCCTAATTGCACTTCGAAACATAATTGTGATGATTCTACTTCTACTTCTATTTCTATTGTATGCTAAGATTAAAGCTAAGTACAATATTTTTGGTGATAGCTTTCAAGTGTTTAAAAGGACTAGGGATGTGACTTCCGCCTAGGTGGATATTTAAGGGGTATCGAGAATATAGGGCAAACTTGATTTGATTGGTGTCGTAATATAACCATCACACACAAGTACTCACTCTATACCTCTCGGTAGTTTGAGTGATTTTGCCCAATTTGACTTTCTCAAGTCCAAATGGGTGTTCATGCAATACAAGTGATATTAGCTCAAGTCGGGACTATCTCTAGGTTTAACCCTTTAATTGGCGCTATCAATCTCTTGAGTTCACCGCAATTTTTTGTTAGCCTAATTTTCCTAGACTTAGTCCCTCTTTGTCAAGGAGAGCCTAAGTTATAAAGGTATGAATCAGTATTTGCAACCACTAATTCTATAATTCTAGCATGAATTAGGCTAAATATCACTAACCCATAAACAATCAAGCCCTAAAATTCAAGACCCATTAAATACCCATACTAAGATTGGGTCACAACCCTAGATATGGGTCTAACTACTCATAATAACAGTAGAAATTAAAGATAAAGAGTAGATATAATCCATAATATTAAAGTAAAAGATGAAAATCTAATGTTTGAAGGTAAATCTTGTACAAAATTCCCCAAATAGGAAAAGCTGGATGTCTCACGTACTCAGCAAAAACATAACATAACCTAAAATTGACAAAAAGATCTGTTTATACTAGGCTGAAATTTTCGGACAAAAATAGCCTTGTGGAGGTTTCGCGGCCGCGTAATTTTGATCGCGGTCCGCGTTTCTTCACATCTGGGACCGGGTTGAACCTTGTTTCGCGGACTACGTAATTTTCACCGCGTCCGCATGAGAGCCTTTCGCGGCCGCGTAATTTTGACGTGGACCGCCTTTATCATTTATGCTTGAATTATGCACTCTCTGATCCTTAGCAACAACGGTCCGTGAATTTTCAATCGCGGCCGCTAAGTTACTTTAGCGGCCGCCTCTTTCTGACGCAGTCCGCATCCATGTTTGTTCCCAAAAACCACCTCTTTGATTCTCCATTTAGCGGTCTGCGAATTAATGGTCGCGTCCGCGTTGATACTTACGCGGTCGTACTTTTATGTCGCGGTCCGCATTCTACACCTCTTGGACCAGTCTTGGTTTTTGTTCAAGTTTGACTCCTTTATGATTTGATTATGGCTTCTTTGGCTCATTTTGAAAAAACCCTGCAAGCAAGCACATTAAGTTAGTTTTCGGGAATACCTTCACTCATTTTTAGCCCAAAACATAAGTAAAAGAGAGCAAATAATAGGCTAAAATCCCTACTTATCAACTCCCCAAACTTAATCTTTTGCTTGTCTTCAAGTAAATAAGGTAATTCTCACTTCCACAAGAAAAAGAAAAGGATATTTCAGCTAGCCTAAGGTTTCTCCATCAAGCATCAATTGGGACTAACAATTACCCTTAACACAAATGCATTATCAACAACATCAAGCTATGACCTTTTGAGTTCCATAGTTGTAATGTGACTAGAGGATCAAGAGTTGACTTAATTCATCAAGGAAGCTCGCTCTCTCACGTAGGTCATTATGGATCCCAAACTCCTCCTCTTCTACTCTCGCTGAGCAAATCTCACTTTTTAGAATGTAACACTCAAATCAAGGATTGTGAAGAAGTGCGCTCATAATCTCAAAAGAATGCCACAAGTCCGGCTCTAAGTACCATAAGCTTTCCCCTTATGTAAATCACCACTAATGTAAGCTCACTCAACTTGAAATCTTATAGGGCTTTAGCGGAGATGTAATGAAGGCTTTTGGATCAAAGTAGGACAGAACGAACTATGATGGTTTCATCTTTCCTTAATCACTCCATTTTCTCATTTCGGCTCATTCTTTCTGGACTCTTTGAGTCATTTTTCTCCTTCCTTAGGGGGAACTGGAGGGACATACCGTCACTCTTTCTTACTCATGACAATCATTTTTATTCTTTCACATCATTTCATGCCTTTCATCATTATGTTCTTTGAATCCCTTCAACCTTCACTTCTTTTTGGCATATTTCTTTTTGGCTTTTCTTCATTTTCTTTGTCTTTCCTTTTCATCAATTCTTTTTCTTCTTTGAACCTTTTATCACTTTTAAATTCCTCGTATCTCCCCCAAACTTATGTTTTTGTCAATTGTTCATCATGAATGCTAAGGAAAGATTGGGTGCCAAGAGAAGGTCATTATAAAATGGATAAAGGCTTGTAATGTGGCTATTGAATGAAAAGGCTTAGGATCAAAGGGGTTGACTAGGGATATCATATTGGTAGGCTACGAAAGCTTTCAAAGTTCGAATGGGACCAAGGAGAGCCTACAATCACTTCTCAAGTCGAGCTACACTAAAAATTTCGCCTAGACAAACATTCAGGGCAAGTTCTAAACTTATCGGCACAGGACTTGGACTTGTTGTTATACCCCATTTTAATACAGGTCAAACTAGAGTATAACATATTGGTAATTCTGAAAATTTAATTAATTAAAGAGAGTCGCCACCTAATTATTTTAAAGGTGAATTAGGACACCAATTTTAAAGTTAACTCTGTTATAAATGGTCTGCTTAGTTTTAGAAATTCTAGGTAAGGGTTCTAGTTATCTCAAAAGGAAGGGGTAAGGCACCTTTTAAGATCCATTAAAAATGGTTAACCGACAAAACTTAGGTTAATTATAACTAATTTGGAAAAAGAAGAATTAACATTTACATAATTTAAGGTAGAGATTAACCAATAATGCAAGGAATATGTCTGGTATTGTTAAGCTTGGATTTGAAAAGAAAATGAATAGTGGTGGACTTGAATTCTCAAAGAGTATTTGAAATAAAGAAAATTATTTGTGTTTGAAAAACCAAAGAATTCAATTCTGAAATTATTTTTTAAAAATGGAACAAAGACATTTATTTGGCCAAATCTAATCTACGTCCAAAAGAACGAGAACAATTTTTTGTGTAAAGAAACCAATCAAAACTTTAAAAAAAATTCAGGCTTTTATCTTGGCAATTAGCTTACTGATTTCGTCCAAATACCGTCCTAAGAATTAGACAAAACTGATTATAAGACCACTTAACATCGATTATTAGTTTATTCCTAATCTAGTTCAGGTTCCTCTATCTAAAGGCTGCTTTATGTGATTAAGATAACTAGTAATTATCGGCAGTAAGAGGTAAAGATTTTACACAACAAAATACACCATGCTAATATGAATCTAAGCATATAATCTCAAATCCCACGAATAAGTTCAGATAGCGTGAATGACGAGGAAAAAGAAATAAAGTCCCATAGCCGTCCCCAAACGTTTCGCTTGTTTTTCTTGCTATCGGGTGCATTCTAAGGAAGACGGTATAGGATGTGATGGCTCCATGCTCGGGTAGTGTTGAGTCTCTCTGGAGACTCTTCAGCTCCGGTGTGTATGACAACCATACAAGTATTAAGATAAGAGTTATACCACAATTGCAATAGAGCAAGATATTCGCATAGAATAGTTACAACAAAAGAGAAATACTTCAAATACTTCTTAAATCAACTTTGTAATTTATTTTACCAAACACAATCTAAATATTACCCTTTAACAGTATTAAGAAGTCAGAAATAAGGACACGCACCACACCTGAATAGATAAGTAAACAATCAATCTTTTAAATGTTTCCTCTTTAAGTTATACTAACAGATTCCTATTAGTTTTATTTTAAAGGTAGTCTATGCATAGATTTCATTAAAAGAATGGGTTTCTAAATTGGTTTTGACTTATCAGTAACTTTAATATCCAAATAAAAATGACATTCCACACAACGTATCCCATTAATCTCATTCAGAAACAAAGAAAATATTTCCTAAAATCCAAATTTCTATGTTATAAAGAAAGGGTAAAAAGAATATGAGTATATGGAAATATTTCTTAAGTCCTCCATTTCTGGCATAAGATGTCACGATCCAATTCTCCCTCTGATTGGGTCTCGTGACGGCACCTAGTCTAGACGACTAGGTAAGCCTATACCTTAAGCGAAATTTAGATAAAACGGGAAAAATAACAGTAAGTGAAATAATTCATAATAAAGTCGACGCCGCTCGACATAAACAGTTACTTTACCTAGAATCCGGAATATCACCATACATCACAAGCTACTCTACCGCTCAATATACACAACTGGAAAAGAGAAGACTGTATAGTTTCATCTACAAGTACTACGACTTCAAGATAGGAAGGGGACTCGGAGATCTGCGGACGCTGCAGATTATACCTCGAGTCTCCTGATACTGCTGCTGCTGACTAGCTGAGATACCGCGTGCTAGGACCTAGATCTGCACATGGGAAAAACATGCGCAGAAGGGCGTGAGTACTCCACATTTGGTACCCAGTAAGTGTCAAGCCTAACCCAGTCAAGTAGTGACGAGGTCAGGTTGAGGCTCTACTGAGGTTGCAATTCAAAATAAGACAAATATAGTTAACAGTTAAGTAGACAGTAATAATTAACGGCAATTCAAAGTAAGGATCAGAAGAAAGAGTAATGAATCTCCTGTTCGGCACATCATATAACTCAGGTGATAATCGTGCAATGCAATACAGGGGGAAAGCTCCCGGATCTCGGTCCGTAATCCCAATTTAAATATGCAATGCAGTACAGAAGGAAAGCTCCCGGATCTCGGTCCGTAGTCCCAATTTAAATATGCAATGCAGTTCAGGGAGAAAACTCCCGGATCTCGGTCCGTAGTCCCAATTTAAATATGCAATGCAGTACAGGG
>ML256229.1:0-27018 GCA_005239495.1 Nicotiana undulata | reverse complement strand
GACATAATCAACCCAAGTACATCAATAATGGCTCAATAAATCAAACCCATAGCCTAATTATTCTTTTCTACTATTCTTCCAAAAATACCAAAATTCGACCTCGGGCCCACACGCTTAGATTTTCGAAAATTCATGAAGGAATCAATTACCCGGAGTCTAAGGATCAAAGTTATGTAATTTGTTCAATAATTTATGGCCTAACATGGAAACTCACGAAATTCCTAATAACCCTAAAGTTTACTACCTAATTCAATGATTTTAGATGGTTTATTAGTATNCGCGTGCACTGAGCCGCGTTCGCACAGGCTTATCTCCCCAGGCCTATGCGTTCGCGAGCCCAGAACCGCGTTCGCACAAAGCAAAGTGGCTCCCCACCCCAGCTCCCTTAACATGCAGTGCGTTCACACCGGACTATCCGCGTTCGCATAGGCTTAAGCTCCCTGGCCTGTGCGTTCGCATAGAGTAATCCCAGCCCCCTCCCCGCGTGTGATATGGGTCCGCATTGCCATCAACGCGTTCGCATAGTGCAAATTAAACCCTGACCCCAGTCCTTACTTTTTACGGTGTGCGTTCGTNCGACCTTAGGACCGCAGGTGCGGTCTCGCGCCTGCGAGAAAGCGATCGCCCTTGCGGAAAAGGGGTTGGGATCCGCACCAGCGGTCCCGCCCCTGCGAAAAAGTCGCACCTGCGATGGCCTGGACCGCGGGTGCGGTCCCGCACCTGCGGTCACACCAGCAATGATTTTTGCTGGTTTTTGACCTCGTGCGGGGTCCGGAAGGCACCTGGGCCCACCCGAGCCCCCGACCAAATATACCGACAAGTCCTAAATCATTAGACGGACTTGCTCGAGCCCAAGGAACACTCAACACAACGTNTCCTACGTACTTGTTCAAGCTTTTAAATCATCAAAATATCATCAAAAACCATGAATCAAACCCCCAAGACCAAATTAATCAAACTTAAGAACTTTGAAATTCTAGAATTCACCTCAACGCGCCGAACCGGCCTAAACCACTCGGAATGACTTCAAATTTTGCAGATAAGTTATGAATGAAACAACGGAACTATTCCCGGTCTCAGAATTTCATTCGGACCTCGGGAACATAAAATCACCTCTGAAGCCAAATTTCAAATTCTTTAGAAACCCCACAAGTTCATTAACTCCATTTTTTCCTCATTTGGATCCGAAACCAATCAAATCAAGCACGTTTTACACCAAATTCCACAGATAGGACAAATAACATATAACAAACCTGTTCCGGGCTCCAAAACCGCAATACGGGGCCGGTAACACGGTTTTCACATAATTATTCATTTTCAAAAGCCTTTATTATTTTCAGAAAACAATTTTCTTTCAAAATTCTTTTCTCGGGCTTGGGACCTCGGAATTCGATTCCGGACATACGCCCAGGTCCCATATTTTCCTATGGACCCTCCGAGACCGTCACATCACGGTTCCAGATCTGTTTACCAAAAATGTTGACCGAAGTCAACTTTATTCAATTATTCAATTCAAAAATCCCATTTTTATCAAATTTTCACATGGAATCTCCTGGCTACCTAACTGGGCTGCGCACATATATCGAGGTGAGATTAACGGAGGCTTTTGAGGCCTCGAAACACAGATTTAGCTGGAATTACTTAGGATGACCTTTTGGGTCATCACATTATGTATGAAGTTATTAGGTTGTGTGTGGACTCTTTTGGGAGGCTCAATTTGATTATTATTGATGTTGTTTGGGCTGCTTGGTGATTATTTTGACTTGTGTGAAGTCATATATATAGGGGAGGTGCTGTCCGTTTCATCGTAAAATAGGTTGTGGTCGATACACAGTAGTTATGACGCTTAAATGATAACGATAGTGTCGTTTCTCTTATTGTAGATTAAGGAGTCGTGACAATTGCATAGCTTGAGATTGGGGCAGTATATACAAGGTATGTGAGGCTATCCCTTTCCTTCTTTTGCACGACTCTTATTGTACATAATGCAATGAACGAGCTTCCAAATATACTCCACTCTTAGTACATACATTGTTTCCCTTCTTATGGAACAATTGATGTTGAAGTTGCTTCTCTTATTCTTATGTTAGCAATGTTGTTGGTACTTCCTGATTCTTATAAGATTCTTGATGAAGAGTTAATCCTAATAACGTGTACGGAGAATATCGACCTTACATCACTTCGAAAGGTTCAGAATATGATTCCAATGAGTCCTACATGCAGTATATATATGTAGCTATTTTACTCTACCGAGCCGCGCTATAGTCGGCCGGGTATGGCACCTATTGTTCAACCACTGATCAGTTGGGTTTACCGAGTCCTCTTTGAGGCTGGGTATGATATGATTTTGATGATGCCCACAGAGGCGGATGTTGTTNNAGTACATTATTCGTACTGACGTCCTTTTATTTGTGGACGCTGCATGTCGTGCTGCAGGTCCTGATAGACAAGTAGACGCAGTTCCCCCACCACAGTAGGCTTTCCAGTTCAGCGGTTATAGATGAGATCCCTTCTCCGGACTTGCCGTGGTCTTGGAATGCATTTTTGTTATATATATTATGGGTATGTTGGGGCCCTGTTCCGACTATGTTGCATTACTTATGCTCATTTAGAGGCTCATAGACAGGTGTCGGCTTATGTATAGTTTAGTATGCCTTGTCGTATGATTTTTGTTGTATAGTCTTTCATGGAAGCGTGGTAGCTCCTAACTTATATGTAGTTTCTTGGCAGTTTTGTTATCTCATGTTATCCATGTTCATTCCATTATCTTTTATTGTTTGGTGTTCATAATCCATATCTACCACTTATATTGATCTCGTCGGCCCTTAAAGATAATAAGAAGATTAGATAAAATGTACGTTGGTGCTCGGCAAGTATGGCCAGGACCCTAGTCATGATCCTCCAGTTTGGGTGTCGCGCCCCCTTTCTTCTATCGCACGGGTTAGGTACGGAGAGATCGGGTTTATGACATTTTGGACAACTCCTTTAAAGAAAGGGTTTAAGGAAGAGTCGCCACCTAACGATTTTTATGGTGCGTTAGGGCACCTAGAGTTGATAACTCATGAACTAGTTCGCGTTACCAGAGATTGGGTAAGGGCTTGAACTTATCCCAAGGGGAAGGTGTTAGGCACCCCTCAAGATCCACAACTGTGGGTCCCAGCCAATAAGTTTTGTGAATTTGGACGGTGAACAAGTAACAAGTAAGGTTCATATAAGAGGGAATTTCAAACAAGCTTAAAACTCTTTTGGAGGAAGTATAAAATAAACATTTGAAAAGAAATTGTCCTAGGTTTAAAGTAATACGGATCACTTCAATGCAATACCCGGTATGTCACACCTCGAAGAGGAGGCTACACGTGGTATTAGCGCACCGGTCATCATATCCGTATTCTACCCTTCCCACCCCGTAAAGGTTGTTAAAAAATGCGTGTGTTGGTTACGAATGCTTATTGCGTGCCATTACCCATCCCATCCTATAAGTCCTGGAGGGTGTTTAGGACTACTAATCCTACAAGGCACGAACTAGGCTGAACCTTTAGGTTTAACGGATAAAATACTAGGCGACATACAAAACAAGTAGGACTGCACATATAAGGGAACATATAAAGACAAAGAAAGGCTCACAGGTCCCTCCACACAAAGACATGTAAGTAGCACGTCTCAAGCACGATTAAAGTCTCAAGACAGGAGTTCAAAACAAGAATTTTAGTAAAATAATAGGTCGTAGGAATCTGGGTTAGAAAACTTAATGAAGACAGAAAATTTAATGAAGACTGATGGTTGATTTTCAAAATATACAGTAGTAAAGGTAGCGGTAAAACTTAGAAATATGCAGTGATTTAAAGCTTTCAGAAAACATAGAAGGAAGTCATTAAAGCAGGGATTTGAAGTAATATAGTGATTTTAAAAGATAAGTGACTAAAATACAGTAGCTTAGAACAAAGTAATAGTTGTCAGTTTACAGAGAACATATAGTAAAAGAAGTAGTGAGATGGTATCAAAATATAGTAATTTTATCAAAATACAGTGACTTCAAAGGAATATAGAGCAAGAATTCGAAATGGCATGATTTTGAGAGGAGTGAGGCATCTTTGAAAACCTAGGAGTTTGAAAACATAATAGAACATGAATCAGTAAAAGGGAAATAAATGCACAACTTCGAGATTGTTTAAATTGGAACAGGAGTTTTAACAAAGTAAAATGAACTTCAGTGAGGTAAAATAGGAATGGGAACAACAGGGTTCCAAATGTTTAAAGTAACTGATTAAACTAGTAGAACATAATTGATTTGATTTTAATACGTATTAGGCCTAAAGTTTGCCTAGGCGTCGTATACATTGCCTACCTATTTTAAAAGGGTGAGCATGCATGTATGGATTCTTATTTTAATTGATACGTGTTTGCAGGGAATTGTTTTAAATAGATTAACCATATTTTATGGGAGTATTAGATCATGTTAACTAGGCGTTCAAGTTTTGATAAATAAGAAATCCTAAGGGCGGGATATCTAATGCACAAAGGTATCATCTTAAAAACATGGTTTCTATATGTCATGTTTATATGAGCAATACATTATGACAACCTTTGTTACTCATTTAGTTGTACTAGGAACATGGTGTTAGATGGCGTGAATATAATAGATATGTTGGAATGAAGAACCTAAACATGATTTTTTATGCATGGTATGCATGTCCTAAGCATGATACTATTGCACACATAGGGAAATAAAGCCTAAGTCGTGATTTCTACCCATACTACACTAAACATGCATAGTTCCCTCCCATATTCACTATCCAGCCCCAATCGTTTGTTTACAAAGTATTACAGACCATAGCAAATGAATTACAGTAATTGCAAAGAGAAAAATAAGAAGTTATTTTATAGGGAGCCTTCAAACAGGCCCAATCTTCCAGCCTCACCCCCTTTCGAGCTTCACAGCCTCACATAGCCTGGGTGCGGCAAAGCTCCCAAAGGCCCTTGTGAGGGCCCTGGCCAATACCAGCACCCAGCAATTGCCAAAGTTGAGATAGGTGAAGTGTAGAATTACTTGCCTCAGTGTGTCAAAGTTCAGAGGGAACTCAAGGTCCCTAAGCAATGCTCACACTGAGGGGGTGGAACCTAAAGGTCTAAGAGTAGTGTGAAGTGCAGGAAGGAGTAGTTAAAAAGAGTTGAGTTTGAAAGGGAGTTTTGAAATAACATGGCTTTAGAGAATAATATAAAGATCTTTTATGTAAAACCAGTTTGAAAAGGAAGCAGTAGAATGGTCACGACTCAGCAGATATGCAGATTTCAAGAAAGCAAACACAAATAGGGGAAAGGGATTAGGGACAAGTAATGGTAGCAGCATATTTGCCGTAATCAGTCCTTAGAACAGAGTTACAGATTTTCACAGAGTGTGATATGCCAAGAGTTTATCATATATTATAGATGGAGATACAAATCTGAGCATATTAAGTATTATAGGTGCATTAGAAGCCAGGCAATTGATAAAGAAAAATACATAAAGAGATGCTAGATATGTAGACAGAAGATGTAAAAGAGTCACATAGGCCATAATGAATCATAGAGAGGAAAACAGGAGTCATGTTAGGCTAGAAGAAGAAGAGAGATCATGGAAATAGAGTAGACATACTAGTAACATGGTAGGCAATAGAACCATATGTAAAAGCACAAAAGAAACAACAAGAATCATAACCAGAATTGAAACATATTGTTTTAGGATGTTGTAAACTTAAATTAGGACATACCAGTGTTAAGAGAGAGAGCAAAGCAGAAGAGAGCAATATGATAACACTATTAGCCTTGGCTTGCAGCCGGCTAATAATAGGCAAGAGTATAGAGCAGCCAGTAGAGCAAAGAGAGACATAAAGAAAGAGCACAAGAGAGTAGTATAGTATTGATGTGTGTGTTCGTTTGTTTAATGAAAGAGCATAAGTATTTATAGTTGAAAACAGGTGATCACATAAGGTAAGAATCACAAATGTATAACGATAAGAGAAGGCAGAATCCCAATCAGTCAGGAAATCAATGGCACGGTTCCCTTGAATTATGAGATTCAAACTCAGAAGTGGTAAAGACATGCAACCACATAAGGTAAAGAAAATAAGTACCATACTTAAATAAGGAAAGGATCCAGGCCTTTTAAGTAATAAGGAAATTGTCAATTAACTAAGGAATCAAGACAATCATTCCCTTAGGTCAAGGGATTCAAATTCAAACGGCAACACACATAGTCATATAAGGTAAGTGAAAATCAGTCAAGGATCCACAAGGAGAGAATCAATTTTACTAAACAATTAAGACCAAATTCAGAAACTCCAATTAAGGAGTGATTCAATAGAATAAAAATATTATAGCAAATAAAAACTTAAACAATCGAATAGCATTCTAGGGTTTTACAGGAACCTTCCAATCAAGCAATCAAGTAAGGGAGATAGAGTCAGTCAAGAGAGAGTTATAACACCATACTTCAGCATATAAATAAGTAAGACAAGCAATCGTAGCAACAGACAAGTCTAGCAACGTTGACAGAAAGAGGCAAGAGATGAACCATCATAGGAATATAATCACACGGAGATGCCACAAACAGACTAAGAATCATTCGAAACATGATAATCAAGAAATAGGCAGTAGGAAGAACCAACACAAAGGTTTAAAACAAATTAGGTATTTTCACCATGGGTAAGTTAAAAAGAAGCAAGAGCATAGAATCAATAGAGATATGCAAAGGAAAAGTTTAAACATAAGGAGGAAATCAGTTTTAAACAAGTGTAGAAAACTCAGAGAAATCCTTAATAAAAAAATAAGCAAAACGTTTAAGGCTGCTGGATCTTAAAGATTCAGTTGGGAATAAAGTAAGACATAAAGAAATAGGTAGGAGTCTTCAAGAATACCAGGGATTTAGGGAGTTGAGGCAAAAAATTAGGGTTTCATAAGAAACCTAGAGAAAATAGGAGAACATGTCGTGAAACTCAAAGATCATGGTAGCTCTGGCATAGCCATGTCAAGACCCCACCGAAGAAGGCCAGAAACAACCCAAACAGTAACCACAGCAGCTATTTGGCATGGTTGAAGCCATTGAAGGCTTCAGAGATGAAGGGAACCAGAAAGAAGGCGTTGTGGAGGCTAGTGGTCGAAAGGATGGTGGTCAGAGGTGGCCGGAGAAGGGAGGGAGTCCATCGGAGAAGAGGAGCCAAGGAGGCTTCTAGAGAAGGCTAGAGAGAGTAACAGAGAGATAGAGAGAGATGAAGAGTCTCAAAAATGAGACGGGGGAAGGGGGTAGGTGAGAGTTAATTATAAAGGAGGGATCTGGGCCGTTGATCTTATTTGATCAACGGCTCAGATTTAATTAGGGGTGGGCCGGGTATGGATTAGGATTGGGCTGGGTATATAATTGGGGTTTGGGTTGGGATTAATTTGGTTTAAAATGTGGCTAAGGTTTAAATAAATGTGGCTAGTTGTTAAATATCCGTAAAAATAGATAATTAATTAATTAAAATAGCTAATAATTGTATACAAATAAAATTAAGTAAAAATAGCTAAAATTACAATAATTAACTAATATTAAAATGTAAGACACATAAATTTGAATTTTAAAAGGTATAAAATGTCTAATTAGGCCATATTTGCAAAAGTGATTGTAATTGCAATTAAATAAGACCCAATTGGCCAATTTACGAAATAATTGGATTTTAATAAGTAAAAAGTGATTATAAATGTTATGCTGAACTGGAAAATATTTTGAAATTATTTTAGAGCACAATATATGAATTATTAAAAATATGAAATATTAAATAAATAGGGAAATAACTTAGATAAAAATATGGAAAATTAGGAAAAATACTCCTTATTGCAAAGAGTGATTTTGAAAGCTTATATACAAGTTTGAAAATAATTTGAGGAAAAATTGGGTATCAACAGCTGCCCCTCTTTACCCGGGAATGATGAAAGAGTTGTTGGGTAAAGATATGGTGGCCAATTTTGACCGAGAGAAAAACTATGGGGTAGAATTAGGCCGCACCCTGGTTTTTGAGCTGCCTACATATCCCTGGTTTTACAGGAATCAGGCCGTATGTAGTTCCGGGAATCACTGGCAAAGTATACTGGTGACGGACGGACGCAAGGTGTAAGGCAAGGTAAAAGTAGGAAGGTCTTACGGGGTTGTGTCGAAGGACTGGAGCTGTCTGCTCCTGCCTGGTTGGTTGTTCCGGCTGGGTTACCTGCAGATAGAAAACAAGCGTATATTGTGCATAATATAAACATGATGCAAGTTCCCGTCGGACTATGAGTGTTGTCCTTGGACATTTGGGATGATGTCCTTAGACCATGATGTCCTGGGCCATGAAACGCTTGGTGTGGAATTCGTATGCTATGTTCTCGGGCCATGAGGATGGTGCCTTTGAACCATGATGCCTTTGAATAATGATATGCAAGTTGAATATAAGGGATCCTTAGGCCATGAAATGATGTTCTCGGGCCATGAAAAGGTGCCTCTGAACGATGTCAACTTTGGACAAGTTGGCGGTATTTCATCCCATGACGAATGCAGTAGTATGATGTTGGCAAGACAGAGCTTAGTCTTGCGAAAAGAAAGAGGGCAGAGCTTAGCCCGAAAGAAGGCGTAAATAAATAAGGTGACTGCCTTGAAGAGGTAAAAAAAAAAGGAGCTTACCGTAATGAAATAAGATATGGAGAGAGGTAGCGTAGAACCTCGAAAGGCAGAATGATAGCCTTATGAAGATGTGAATGCAGATGGAGGTAGAGCTTAACCTCGGAAGGCAGACAGGTAGCCTTATGCAGATGTGAATGCACATGGAGGTAGAGCTTAACCTCGGAAGGCAGACAGGTAGCCTTATGCAATGCGGAAAATAAAACGACAGTAAGAGTTCTTAGATGATGATAAAGTGCGGTGACACGATTGTTGCGAATGAAGTATCGTTTGCAATGATGATAGTAGTAAGCGTTGGCATGTGCGATGAGTTTGAGAGCGTATCCTTGAGAAGCATGCATCTTGTGTGGATAATAAGATGTCTTGGGCTTTGCCGTATTTGTGCCTGCATCCAAAGAAAAATCGTGAGTTCCAAAAGGGGAGGGTTAGTTCGTATCCCCGCAGGCTTGGATCGGTCTGTCTACTTGATGATGATAACTTTGTACCACAGGGGTAGCGTTTCCCACATAGAAGAGTGCAAGAAAAAATCTCACAAATTTTATTGATATTGTCTATAATAATCTATGTCTAAAAAAAAATAAGAAGACACCCTTTACATAGAGAGGGGTCACGAAATTGTACTTAAAAACCCGAAAATAAAGTCCTAAACTACTTTGGACAACAAGTCCAACTACCTTAGGAAGGAAAATACTAGGAAGCAAAAACCAAGGCATTCTTGGAAAGTAATTCAAAAAATCTTAGTAAAAGGAAAACATAACCTTAACTAACTAGGAAAGTAATAAATATAGGTCCTATATTTATGAAAATAAGTCCCAAACCAATCTTGGATAGAATCTTGGAAATCTTGAAGGAAATTTTAAAGCAACTTGCACTGAACATCTAGCACGACTATTGTACCTTTATTGGACATCAAGTAAGTCCTTTTTATGCTATAAAACGTGTGTGTATGTAGGACTTCATGGGCTGCAAGTTTGGACACATTTTAGGTTCCAAATTGGTCCAACAGTGGTCTGATTTGGACGATCTTCAGAGGATGTTTCTTGGGATCTAATCCACCTCTTCTTGGACATGAATTTGGGACATAAAATAATTATAACACCTAGATAACTCATATCCTTTTTCCTTAAGCTCTTCCTCCTAACTAACAACTTCTTTGATCGCTCCTGAAGTCCAATGACCTTGTTTTACAACGTTTTGGCTTGAGATCTTGTTAAAGGTCCTCTTTGAGATTCCAAAGCTTCATACTTGTTCTTGAATAGGTTTTAGCTTCCTAGGATGCTATCAGAAGATTACCGCAAGGTGAGTAAGGATCATCGATGATGTGAACAGATTCCAAAGATGAAGAGGTAAAACATCTCTACATAGATTATCGTAGCACTAAATCTTAGTACTCTCCTAAAGGGAGGAATATGGAGTGACGTGGCACTAAGTCAGAATTAAGTGGTTCTAGTAATTATAGAATGGTAAAGAAAGAATGCAATCAAAATGAGAAAGGGATGAGATTGCACTAATCTAATCCTACCGATATGCTACGATTCTAAAACATTATGCAAGCACGACGTCAAGGAAAGGAAGTAAGGGTTCCTGCCTGGGATGTTATGGATAAATAAGGAACCAGTGCAAAGGTAAGTTAAGACAAAGGAAATAACCCAAGAAAGATTGCGCGGAATATTGATATGAGAATGGGCCAACAAATAGTTAGTATTTGATTCAAGAAGAGCCTAGTTATGGCTAGACATGAAGACACTAACAAATCAACAGATCGTGCAAGATAAAATAGTGAACCCTAATGTCATTGTAATACTTGAGATATATTCAGATAGGAATCAGGGTAGTTAAAGGTACCGTATGAATGTTACGAGAATAAAAGAGAGTGTCACTGGGAAGACAGTCAAAATATCAGTTCAGAAGAAACCCTTCAAGAACAAGGGCATGAAAGTAAGTAACTATGGATAATTATAGGCAATGAAGGACATCAAAACGTCCGTAATAAGCTCACATATTTACAAGAGTCAGAGGGTCCTCCCTATGTATTACGATGGAAGACTAGCTGAGGAAATAAGGAAGAAGGCTACAACTGTCACGACCCAAATCCTAATTTAGGTCCCGATGGCGCCCAACTCCGATGTCAGGCAAGCCAACCTTAATTACTGGTAATTCCCCTTTTTAATTTATCAACATTTTCCAATTCTTGTGAAATATTAGAACTAAATTACGAGATAAACAAGAATTTCGAACTATTATAAAGGAAGAAATAACTGAATAGGTCACTATGTTGGCATGCCAGGAGCTGGCGTCACAAGTCTACGGGCATTTAATAGAAAAGAGTATCCAAAAGGAAATACAAGTCTGTCCTACTGTCTGAAGAAATATAGTACAGACATAACAAAAGAAAAGAGGAACTCCAGGATGCTGCCAGAGAAAAGTGTCAAGGAAAGAAGCTCACCGAGAAGTCCACGCCAATTATACGTCAAGGACGAGCTCTGGATGAATACCCAGATGCACCTGCCTCAGAGCCTGTACAATTAAGTACAGAAGCGTAGCATGAGTACATAAACAAATATGTACCCTATGAGTATCCCGTCTAATCTCGAAGAAGTAGTGACGAGAGGTAGACGTGATACTTACTAGGGTCAAAACTAAATAACATAATTTAATAAAGGATAGGCAGGTATAACAGTCGTAGTAATCACAAAGACATGAGATATCAAGTATGAATTTGCAATTTCCTTTACATGACAAATTTCACTAGCATGTAATGTACTAAATTTCCTTTTCACATGAAACAGTTTATACAATTACAACTAAACTCCCAGTCAATTATATAGCACATAATATGCCGAAGCGTCGCAAAAATAAATGTGCACTGCCGAGGGTCGAATGGCTCGAACCATAAATGCATCTATTACCCCGCTCGCGAATCGAACATGCGACGCAGTTGACATAATGGTAGGGCTATCCCGCTCACGAATCATACATGTGACGCGGGTGCCGTATACATAAACAAAATTATCAACATTTAGGGATTTAACAGAGATTATACTTAAAATCAAGAACTTAAGCAATATAATTTTTGAACATAACTTCCCAATATTCTCATGCCAATTCAAGGATAATAAGCAACTTAAAATACATTTAGGGATACATGTAAGGCACATATAAGCATGCTTGTGAGTCCTAAAACTACCCAACACAATATACTAGTAGCTACGCACGGACTATCGTCACCTTGTGCATGCGTAGCCCCCCACCATTTAGGACATTTCAATCATTTATAATCACCTATGGGGACTTTTCCCTCTTTCAAGGTTAGAAGGGAGACTCACCTCGTGTCAAACCTACTCTCCGGGTCAAGAACGCGCCTGAGACTCCAAACTCGTCACCCAAGGACTGGAAACTAGTCAAATGTTACACAAATACATCAATTTATGCTCAAAAGTATGGAATTATCCTATTTACTTAGTTATTTCATCTTACTTTGAAGAATCCCAAAATACACCCCCGGGCCCACATGATCGGATTCCGGAAATTTTTGAAGGAAACACTTACCCATAACCTAAGGATCATTAATATATAGTTTTTGTATGATTCCTTGGCAAATTCGTTGGTAATTCTCCCATTTTTTCATAAAATCTAGGTTTTTACTCTAACCCATGATTTTGCTCTAATTAGTGTGTTAATCTACCTAAAAATCCAAGTATTCAACTTAAATTATAGTGGGAATCACTTACCTCTCAGTTGTTAGGTGAAATCTCCTCTTTGAAAGCTCCCAAAATCGCCCCAAGTGAAGAAAAATGGCTTAAAAGGGACTAAGTCCCGTTTAAATCCAACACTGCCCAGGTGCCCCTTGTGTGCAATCGCAACTGGGGCAGTGCAATCGCAGAAATCAGCTGGCAGGGCCCCCTGAAGGCCTACAGTGCGTTCGCAGAAGGTGTCGTGCGATCGTGGAGGCTAGCTAGGCTAGGCTTATACGATCACGGGGGAGTGGGGTGCGAACGCGGAGAACAAACACTGGGCCAGGCCACAACTTACCCTGTGCTAACGCAAACAAGCCCTTGCAATCGCATAGGGCATTTTCCCACTCCTGCCAACTGCCAACTCCTTCTAAGCGATCGCATGAGTGTACCCGCGATCGCACAGAAGGAAACCAGACAGTGAAAATCTGGTGTTTTGAAATTAGCTCCGAGGGGTCCGAAACTCACCCGAGCCCCTCGGGACCCCGTCCAAAGGCACTAGCAAGTCTGTATTCATGATACGGACTCGCTTGAATTTTTGGAACGTGAAAAACAACAACGGAACTAAGATTACGACCCCAAAATAAGATTTCGACCCCAAAACCAAATTGAATCAAACTTTGAACTTCAAGTTCTAGAATTCTCTTTCAATGCGTTGAACTAGCCTATACTACTCGAAATGACACAATTTTTCATGCAAGTCATAAATGACATAAAGGAACTATTCCCGGTCTCGGAATTTCGTTCGGACCTCGATAACACAAAAACACGTTCCAAACCTAAATTCTTAAACTTAAGGAATCATATTTCCCTATTTGGCGCCAAAATGCTCCCGGGTCATCCAACACCCGTTCCGGATACACGCCCAAGTCCGAAATCATCATATGAATTTACCGGAATTGTTGAAACTCGATTCCGAGGTCGTTTACTAAAAATGTTGACCGAAGTCAAAGTTGGCCTTAAAGGCCCATCTCACTATGCAATGCTCTCCAGAAGTGCGAGGTGAATTGAGGACCTCGATATGATATTATGGACACCGGCACACCGTGCAACCGGACTATCTCTCATATGTAGATCCGGGCCAACCTCTCAGAAGTGTATGTAGTAGCTACAGGAATGAAATGCGCCGATTTGGTCAATCTATCCAGAATGACCTAAACCACGTCGACCTTCCGCAAAGTTCGAGGCAACCCAACCACGAAGTCCATAGTGATGCGCTCTCACTTCCACTCAGGATTGGGCATCTGCTGAAGTAGGCCTCCTGGCCTCTGGTGCTCATACTTGATCTGCTGGCAATTAAGACATCTAGGCACATACTCCACTATGTCCTTCTTCATCCGCCTCCACCAGAAATGATGTTTCAAATCACGATACATCTTCGTAGCACCAGGATAAACAAAATACCATGAACTGTGAGCCTCCTCTAGAATCCTCTCCCTCAGGCCATCAACATTAGGAACACATAAACGACCCTGAAGTCTGAGAACACCATCCTCGCACTTAGTAACCTCCTTGGCACCACCCTGAACCACTGTCTCCCGAAGCTCTACTAGGCACGGATCATCGAACTATCGGGCCTTAATCTCTCCCAACAACAAAGACCACATGTGCAAGAACTCGGCGAGGCTCTGAAAGGTCTAATGTCACTAGGCGATTAGCCAAGGACTGAATGTCCAAGGCTAGAGGTCTCTCCACTGCTACAATATAAGCCAAACTACCCATACTCTCCGCCTTCCTGCTCAAAGCATCTGCTACCACGTTTGCCTTGCCCGGATGATAAGGAATGGTGATGTCATAATCCTTCAGCAACTCAAGCCACCTGCGCTGCCTCAAATTAAGCTCCCTCTGCTTGAACAAGTGCTGGAAGCTGCGCTGGTCTATATAAACCTCACATGACACCCCATACAAGTACTTGGGCATGCCAGGAGCCAGCGTCACAAGTCTACGGGCATCTAATAGAAAAGAGTATCCAAAAGGAAATACAAGTCTGCCCTACTTTCTGAAGAAATATAGTACAGACATAACAAAAGAAAAGAGGAACTCCAGGGTGCTGCCAGAGAAAAGCGTCAAAGAAATCATCTCACCGAGAATTCCACGCCAACTATACGCCAAGGACGAGCTCCGGATGAATACCCAGGTGCACCTACCTCAGAGCCTGTACAATTAAGTACAGAAGCGTAGCATGAGTACATAAGCAAATATGTACCCAGTCAGTACCCCGTCTAATCTCGAAGAAGTAGACGAGAGGTAGACGTGATACTTACTAGGGTCAAACTAAATAACATAATTTAATAAAGGATAAGCAGGTATAACAGTCGTAGTAATCACAAAGACATGAAATATCAAGTATGAATTTGCGATTTCCTTTACATGACAAATTTCACTAGCATGTAATGTACTAAATTTCCTTTTCACATGAAGTTTATACAATTACAACAAAACTCCGAATCAATTATATAGCACATAATATGCCGAAGCGTACGGCCGAAGCGTCGCAAAAATGAATGTGCACTGCCGAGGGTCGAATGGCTCGAACCATAGATGCATCTATTACCCCACTAGCGAATCGAACATGCGACGTAGTTGACATAATGGTAGGGCTATCCCTCTCACGAATCATACATGTGACACGAGTGCCGTATACATACACAAAATTATCAACATTTAGGTATTTAATAGAGATTATACTTAAAAGCAAGAACTTAAGCAATATAACTTTTGAACATAACTTCCTAATATTCTCATGCCAATTCAAGAATAATAAGCAACTCAAAATACATTTAGGGATACATGTAAGTCACATATAGGCATGCTTGTGAGTCCTAAAACTACCCAACACAATATACTAGTAGCTACGCATGGACTCTCGTCACCTCGTGCGTGTGTATCCCCCACCATTTAGGACATTTCAATCATTTATAATCACCTATGGGGACAATTCCCTCTTACAAGGTTAGAAGGGAGACTCACCTCGTGTCGAACCTACTCTCCGGGTCAAGAACGCGCCCGAAACTCCAAACTCGTCACCCAAGGACTTGAAACTAGTCAAATGTTACACAAATACATCAATTTATACTCAAAAGTATGGAATTCTCCTATTTACTTAGTTATTTCATCTTACTTTGAAGAATCCCAAAATACACCCCCGGGCCCACATGCTCGGATTCCGGAAATTTTTTAAGGAAACACTTACCAATAACCTAAGGATCATTAATATATAGTTTTGTATGATTACATGGCAAATTACTTGGTAATTCTCCCATTTTTCAGAAAACCTATGTTTTTACTCTAACCCATGATTTTTCTCTAATTAATGTGTTAATCTACCTAAAAATCCAAGTATTCAACTTTAATTATAGTAGGAATCTCTTACCTCTCAGTTGCTAGGTGAAATCTCCTCTTTGAAAGCTCCCAAAATCGCCCCAAGTGAAGAAAAATGGCTTAAAATGGACTAAGTCTCGTTTAAATCCAATCCTACCCAGCTGCCCCTTGTGTGTGATCGTAGCTAGGGCAGTGCAATCGCAAAAGTCAGCTGGCAGGGCCCCCTGAAGGCCTACAGTGCGGTCGCGGAAGGTGTCGTGCAATTGCGGAGGCTAGCTGGGCTAGGCCTATGAGATCGTGGGGAAGTGGGGTGCGAACACGTAGAACAATCACTGGGCCAGGCCACAGCTTACCCTGAGCGAACGTAGACAAGCCCCTGCGATCGCACGGGGAATTTTCCCACTCCTGCCAACTGCCAACTCCTTCTATGCAATCGCATGAGTGCACCCGCGATCGCACAGAAGGAAACCAGACAGTGAAAATCTGTGTTTGGAAATTAGCTCCGAGGGGTTTGAAACTCACCCGAGCCCCTCGGGACCCCGTCCAAAGTCACTGGCTAGTCTGTATTCATGATACGGACTCGCTCGAATTTTCAGAATGTGAAAAAACATCAATAGAACTAAGATTCCAACCCCAAAACCAAATTGAATCAAACTTTGAACTTCAAGTTCTAGAATTCGCTTTCAATGCGCCGAACCGACCTATACTACTCGGAATGACACCAAATTTTGCATGCAAGTCATGAATGACATAACAGAACTATTACCAATCTCGGAATTTCGTTCGAACCTCGATAACACAAAAACACATTCCAAACCTAAATTCTTAAACTTAAGGAATCATATTTCCTTATTAGGCACAGAAATGCTCCCGGGTCATCCAAAACCCGTTCCGATCACACGTTCAAGTCTGAAATCATCATACGAAGCTAGTGGAACTGTCGAAACTCAATTCCGAGGTCGTTTACTCAAAATATTGACTGAAATCAAACTTGGTCTTAAAGGCCAACCTTAAGGAACTAAGTGTTCCTATACCATTCCAAACTCTTCCAAATCCCGAACCACCCATCCCCACAAGTAATAAATCATGAAAATCCACTACGGGAAGTCTCATTTAAGGGAACGGGTTACTAATACACAAAACGATCGGTCGGGTCGTTACAACAACCTAAAATGGAAATGGTCTTGTAACAATAGTCCCACAACACCATTGTATTCACTCCATAAGAAAGTGGCATCTATCGTGGCTAATGAACGGGAAGTAAAATCAAAAGTAATACTCGAGATCCTATGAAGTTGCACGAAAATTCCGCCATGCGTGGGAACTAAGATAAGCTAAGTAGGCACGCAACAAGGAGGCAGAAAGACTAGGAAAAGTAATAGCTTACGTTTAAAGGAAGCTGAGAAGGAACGGAAGGAATTATTTGATCAATGATCCAGAGTTAGTTACGTTCTGAACCCACTTAAGATTTTGGAGTATTATCCATACAGCATATATGTACAATTATACACCCGTAGAAGACTCTGGTATAAGTTAAAAGGATAGAATTGAGTCCAAGTCATAGATCAAAAAATGAATTGTTAGATGATGGTATCATGAATATTCCATAGCGTCCATTAAAGCCTAAAGTAATAACTAATACCATGATTGAGAACATTGCAGGATCACTCTTAATATCAGAGGTACAAGAGAGATAGTACAGTAGCCATATTCTATAATGGCTCTACGATAAAGCCAGTTAAAAGAGTACCAGCCTCATAAGAAGTCAGTATGAAGCTCCCACCGGATTCTGTATGCACCAGAGGTGCAAGTCATTATAATAGAGCTTTAAATTATAGATGTGAATTATACATATGTGGAAGGGAGGTTACGAAAGAGGTAAAAGATGTTATGCGAGATTTTAAGGTAAGTAAGGTAAAGGTGAACAACGTACGAGATACTCAAATGAAAGGTCGTAAATGGTCCATACTTTGGATAGAAGGCTAAAAGCGTTGGGATTCAGTATCCAGGAATGATAGTGTCATCGTCAGTGGTATATCTTTCAGCCTTTCTAGGTATCGAGAAGCCTGATTAAGAGAGTAAAAAAAGAGTTAGAGACGATGTGATATCTCGCTTGATGTTCTAGAATGACATAAGGAAATCTATGATGCAAACATGTTAAAAGGTTGCGAGTAATATAAATAGATATGTGTAGGTCGCAAGCTAATATATGGTGAAGCGACAAGGTTCTAAAAGACAGGACTAAGGATAGGAAAGGACGAGTGAGAAGGTGACGATAATGGATAAGTCCTTGTGATTAAGCCCATCAAAACAAGAGAGCTGATGGTTTCTCTAAGTTATAGAGAGCTCAGTATAGCCTAAATGAACTCAATGGAGTCTAAGACTAGTAGCATTTAGAAGAGACAAAATGATGCCCTGGTAATAGAATGAGGGTGTAATTGTGGTAAATAAAGGATGATGTTTGGGCCTTCAATTAAGTAATGATTTGAAGAGAATTTCATTAAATTTAAAATACCGACGTAAGTGAATCACATTGGGATGCTATAAAAATACGATTATTAAAGTACAATATCGCCGCTAAGTGGATCAAGAAAACCACTTCAAATATTCCTCGATGCACGTAGACCTAGTGGCAAGGTATTACGCAAAACGTTTCAAGTTGTCCGTGGTATATTGTAGATCAATATTGAGGTGAATCAACAACGGATGGACAAAAGTCACAAAGTATAAGATGAGACTAGGGCGTCATTCTTAAACTATAATGAGGAAGCATTAAAGGACTTAGATTTATACATATGGGATAAGCAATGAAAGTAACCTGGAGTTCAGTAGCAGACATCAGTAACGATAAATCAAAGTAAGAGTTATGGCATAGTATGACCTACCTAGATGCAGTAAAGTCATTCGAATGGATAACCGGGCCTATGAAATAAAATATAGCAATACTCCTAAGTATAACGAAGTATCGAGCAAAGAACTTCAGTATACCTATAAATGCCCAAAGAGACATCTTTTGAAGCTCTGTATATGCTTACAAAGTGACGCCTAGAGATTGGCAAAAAACTAGAGGAAAAAGAAGAGAAAAATTATAGATATGGGATTTTGCACTCTTAAAAAAATGTGACACATATATCCACTCTTAAGAAGGAGTAATATATCCATTCTTAACATATCCTTTCTTAAGAAACGTGAGAGTTATATAGTCATATATCCACTCTTAAGAGAGAGAGTAAGATATCCATTCTTAACATATCCTTTCTTAAGAAACGTGAGAGTTATATAGTCACATATCCATTCTTAAGAAAGAATTACATATCCTTTCTTAAGTACGTGAGAGTTATATATCAGAACGTAAGATTTGAAAATTATAAGGAAGCGTACGGTGCAATCTTTCTCAAGAATAACATAGGGATTTTCTCCTATTTCAATCTCGTCGTTACGTGTTTCACCGCGATTAACGTGTGTTAGAGGGATTGTCAAGAGAATCGACTCAGGTATGTTAAGGCTATCCCTTCTTTCTTTTTGGCATGATCCAAATAATACAAATGAAACGAGCAAAATATGCAACTTTCATAAATGACTCTATTCATGGAAATACTAGGGGTTTCTATATTCTTGATTCCCCATGTGAATTATTATTATATCTTCTATTCAAGGGTCTCAGAAAAATACGTAAAAGTTTATCCGAAAGGCATATTGATTTTTATGGCGTTCCGAAAAAATCTTATTAACGTATTTGTTATGCATTTCATGCATTTATACATGTACATTGACCACAGTGGCCGAAATGATATGATGGGATGCCCTCAGAGGCTTGATGATGTTATGAACGCCTATACATATGCATGGTATGACATTTATACGCATATGCATGACATTATAAAAATGAAATGATTCAAAGAGCTATACAAACGTACATGTCGAGTCTTTTACTCCATGTTTCTTCCATATATATTATTTACTGATTTTCATTCCTTACATACTCAGTACATTATTTGTACTGACGCCCCTTTTGCCTGAGGACGCTGTGTTTTATGCCCGCAGGTCCCGATAGATAGGTCGAGATCCCTCCAAGTAGGTATCAGCTCAGCGGAAGATGTTGGTGCGCTCCATTTGCTTTAGAGTTTCTTGTTTGGTTAGTATGTTTTAGACGTGTATTGTTTGGTATGGCGGAATTATGTCCCGGCCTTTATGAAAATTATGTATTCTTAGAGGCTTGTAGATAGATGTCATGTACGTAAACGATTATATGGCCTTGTCAGCCTATGTTTAATGTACGAGTGGTTATTTTGGTCTTATAGGCCCGTATGTCTTATGTATAGGTTGGTATTACATGTTGTATTCTACTTATCTCACGACAGCCTTCCGGCTCAGTTATCTATGATAGTATGAAATGAAAAGATACGTTATGTTGGTACACGATTGAGTAAGCTATCGGGTGCCCGTCGCGGCGTCGTGACAAAAGTGGTATCAAAGCAGTTCTGTCCTAGGGAGTCTACAAGCCGTGTCTAGTAGAGTCTTGTTTATGGTTGTGTCGTGAACCACACTTATAAGCAGGAGGCTATAGGGCATTTAGGACTGACACTTTTTCTTCTTACTCTAGATCATTTGGTAGAGCTCAGTTTGTAATAATTCAAATTCCTAACTTCTATTTTATTCGTAGTAAGACGATACCTACATCCAGAATGACAGTTGGTAAGAGATTGAATGTGACTATGGAAGAGTTAAGTTAGAGGTACTCAATTTTTCATGATGCTTATGATAAGTATATAAGGTCTTTAGGAGATCATGTGTGTACTAAGATGTGTAAGCCTCTTGAAAAGGAGCCTTGAGGCAAGAATACCTATCCACCTTTGTGGTGAAAGACGATGAGAGATTATGAAGATAAATACAAGTTTCAACAAGCAAAAGAAGCAAGATGAATAAGGGTACGAGGCGCCCAGTTAATGTTAACAATATTTACAATTCAGACGGAGGAATATAAGCTTTTTAAGTTACATTCAACAGTAACAGAGGTATGTACAATTGGCTACGTCGATCTTAGTTATGCCCTATGAGAGCTAACAGATATGGTTTGAAGAGAAGGACGAGATATCAGGATCCGACTGGGGTTAGAGTGACCCAAAATGGTGGATGAATTGTTTGCGTTAGTTTACCTTCCTGAAGGATATTACAAAGGTGCTAATATATCTCCTTGTGAGACACCCAGATGGTGCACTCTAAAATAGTACAACTAGATATGAGTACCACAAAGATGGGCACTGGATGCCTGGAAGGGATAAATATTATCTTAGTATGGATCCCGTCCTTAGAAGAGAGATAATGCTAGACAACCCGCAGAGCTAGTGGATGGAGCAAAAGGGAGCTAAAAGCAAAAGAATATCTTGTTGAAGTTTTCAGAATAAAGTGATAGACAGAAATGTTAGCAAGAAATAAGAAGAGAGCTAATCAAGCATTAAGAGTAAGATGTGATACATGTATGGGAATGGTAGGTCAAAAGATGGCAATATTACAGAGTCTATAGTCAAGTGAAGGAAAAGATGAGAATTGACAGGCCTTGAGACAACAAAAGAGTATAGGCCATAAAGTCATATCCTCACTTCGAGAAATAAGTTCGTGACTCCAACGCAACTACCGGAAGGAAAACTTAGGCCCCAGAATAATAGAAATTAGTATGGGCTGGTGAACAAGACAAACTAAACGTGAGTTAGGGACTAAGTGATTGGATAATAGTAGGCATCATGAGAGTTTCAGATTTTGTTCTAGCGATAATAGAATGGACAATAGAAGAAGATTCATGAGAAATTTAGAGAATGGTTATTCAGGAAGACACTTCCCTAAAGCAAGCAATGTGACCAAAGTTAAGCTTAAGGGACAATGTGTGCCAGTTACACTAAGTGCCACCCGCGCGGGTAAGGAATTTCCTTATCCTTGGTATAGAAGGATTATCGCAAGGAGAGTAAGGGTCATCGATAGTGTGAGAAGACGCCAATGATGAAGAGGTAAAGCATCTATAGGTTGATCATCGTAGCGCTAAATATTAGTACTTCCCTAAAGGGGGGAATATGGAGTGATGTAGCATTAAATCGGAATTAAGTGGCTCTAGTAATTATGAAATGGTAAAGGAAGAATGCGGTAAAATGAAAAAGGGATGAGATTGCACTTATTCAAAGCCTACAGATATGCTACGATACCAAAGCATTATGCAAACACGACGTCAAGGAGAGGAAGTAAGGGTTCCTACCCGAGATGTTATTGATTAATAAGGAGCCAGTGCGAGAGGTAAGTTAAAACAAAGGAAATAACACAAGAAAGATTACGCGGAATATTGATATGAGAATGGGCCAACGAGTAGTTAGTAGTTGATTCAGGAAGTGCCTAGTTATGGCTAGATAAGAGGATACATAAAAATCAATAGATCGTGCAAGATAATAGAGTGAACCCTAACATGGGAAATTCAATCTCGCAAATATGACATCGTGACCCTTGAGAAATATTCAGATAAGAGTTGGGATAGTTAAAGGTATCATATGAATGTTATGGAAATAAAAGAGAGTGTCACTGGGAACACAGTCAAAAGATCAGTTCATAAGCAACACTACAAGCACAAGGGCGTGGAGGTAAGAACTACAGATAATTATAGGTGTGTACGAACATCAAGAAGTCCATCGGGTATGTGATGTAATAAGCTCGCAGCTTTACAAGATTCAGAAGGTATTCCCTAAGTACTACAATGAAAGACTAGCTGAGGAAATAAGGAAGAAGGCTTGAACCAAATCACATTGACCTAAAGAGGAAATGGTATTGTAACAACAGTCCCACTACAAAATTGTATGCACTACAAAAGTAAGTGGCACCTACCATGGCTAATGAGTGGGGAGTAAAACCATAAGTAATATTCGAGACCATATGAGTTGCAAAAAAATTTCGGCATGCGTGAGAACTCAGATAAGCTAAGTATGCACGCAATAAGGGGGAAAATAGACCAGGAAAAGCAATTGCTTACGCTTGAAGAATGCTGAAATGGAACGAAAGGAATTATACAATTAATGATCCTGTAGAAGACTCCGGTATAGGTTAAAAGAAGGAATTGCGTCCAGGTCATAGACAAAGGATGGAATCAATAGAAGATTGTATCATAGTTTTCCATAGCGTCCATGAAAGGCTAGAGTAATAACTAAATGCCATGAGCCACATATCGAAAGATAGCTTAAGCCTACATTTGCTTCTCAAATTGATAGTCATAATCCTCCTAACTACCCCAATCATGCCATCATTAAAAGGTAGTTCTACTACATCTTCATCTTCACTCACACATCTCTCCTCTTTCTCACATTTATTACTCTTGTATTCTCTACTCATAATCTTCCTAGCCACACCAATCATACCAGTATGAGGCAGTTCTACATCGTCTTCATCACTCACATCCCCCTCTTCTTCTCTCTCACTTTTTTCACTCTCATATCCCCCATCTTTTCTAAGAATGATGTTTCTTCTACTTGGGCGAATGCATCATATGTCCCCTTCCTTTACATTTATGACATTGAATAGAACTAGAAGATGTAGAAAGTTTGGGGTTAAAGGTTTTACCTCTCTTTTTGTTATCAAATTTGCCTTTACCATTGTCTTCTTGAGGTCTAGAAGAACTCTGCGTCTCTTGATTCATCCATGGCTTCTTAGAGATGGTGTTTGATCGACCTTTCCACGAGCTAGTTTTCTTTATTTTATTTTGCTTTTAGACCTTTACAGACAAATCAGCTAACTCATCTATTGTTATATATTGTTGTAATTCTACTACATCAACTATTTCCTTATTTAAACTATTTAAAAACCTAGCCATTGTAGCCTCTTCTTCCTCCGTACAATTAGCTTGGATAATAGCCGTATCTATAGCCTTTTCCACAGACATGGGCCCTTGCTTCAATGTTTGAAGATGTTGTTGTAGCTCTCTTTGAAAGTGTAATGACACAAATCTCTTCCTCATCACCCTCTTTATCTCAGCCCAAGTAGATACTGGTGCTTGTTCTTCTTGCAATCAATCCCTAGTAAGGTTTTTCAACCAAATAGCAGCATAGTCAGAAAACTCAAAAACACCAAGTTTAACCTTCTTACCTTCAAAGTAGTTGTGACAGTCAAAAATGGCTTCAACCTTTCTCTCCCAACCAAGATACAAGTTTGGGTCCCTTGTTCCCTTAAAAGATGGCATCTTCATCTTTATACTATTTATATTGTCATCTTCTACTCTACCTCTTTGTCCCCTCCTATCTCTTCCCACCATATCAAAATCAATATCATTAAAGTCATCTATAGGGTTTTCTTGATTTACAATGGGAGTAAGGGATACATTTCTCCTAGCTTGGGGCCTAACATTATTTCCTCTTCTAAGTTCAGTTGTTGAACAAAATACATTGTAGATTTATAATTAAACCTAACTCGTATGAATTTCTTTGTAGTAAATAGATTTTTGGGGAATGAATTAAAGAAGAACCAAATCCTAGAACTAGTAGGCTCGGTTGAAACAAGACACGAACAAAAAGGAAAGGATTGCATACTTTGATGAGAAAGAGTAAGAAAATTTTAATTTTTCTTATCTTTGAAATCTTGGATTCCCTCTTCTTGTTTCCTTTGTTAATTTTCGGAAACAAATTAAATACGAAAGAAATTTCATCGAAAGCAAGCAATACTTTTCTTTTTTAACTGATTTTCGTTTTCTTTTTTCTTTTGCTTTTTTTTTTTTACTTTTTTTTCAAGTTACTGTTCACAATGCTGCAGTAACGTTTTTTTTTTCTTTTTTTATTCTTAGTATTCAAGAAATCCAAAGAATTATCAAAGACCAAAATCTTGATAGAACCGCTCTGATACCACTTGATAACAAAAAGGACGGGAATCCAAACTAGAGTAAGAATTTGAGAAGTAAATGAGAAAGCACTAACAATAAGGAATTGAACGACTAGAATTCAGGGAAAGAATTCCAAGAACTTCCAAGAATGCAAGTTCTATAGCCTTGACAAGATCCAAGCAACAACATTTTGATTTATTGAAGAAATCAAACGCCTTAACTTTAAGAACAAATCAAAAACAATAGATTCAGATCTTAACCGTTTTACGTGTAACTTGATATAACAATTAATAACCAATATTAATCTCCTTCTAAGAATACCACAAAGAAATCAATGATATCACAATAAAGAAGTTATCTTACTACCTTGAACTATGAACTAGTAAAGTGTAACGACCCGACCGATCGTTTTGCGTATTCGGACCCTGTTCCCCTAAATAAGACTTCTCGTAGCGGCTTATAGTGATTTATGACTTGCGGGAACGGGTGGTTCGGGATTCAGAAGTGTTTAGAGCAGTATAGGAACACTTAGGCCTCATTTGTTTGCACTTAATGGAGGTCTGAATCTTAATCGTTCAGATCTCAGACATTAAGTGCGTTTGTTTTTAAAGTCTGAATCTTGATAATTCAGATCTTAATAATTAAGTGTGTTTGTTTTTTTTACTTCACAACCACTTAATGGGTCTGAATAGGTCTGTATGATTAAGATCTATAACAGAGACTTAATTTCATTAAGATGCTATCACATATTCATTATTATCTGCCGCCACCGCCTACCATTATCAACTACCACCACCACTACCATACTCAACCACCACCACCACTCCCACCACCACCACCACCTCCACCTCCACCACCATCATCCTCAATCATGACTGCCACCATTATCGACCATCACCACCCACTATCCTCGCCACTCCGACCACCATTTATCATTCTCACCCACAATCAACACTCATCCACCTCAACTACCACAACTGACCACCCCATCACCACCAACAATCACAGCTGACATTGCCCATTATTATAACCTACCACCACCCACCCACCACCTTTCTCACTCACAACTACTACCACCACCTACCATTATTAACTATCACCGCCCACCACCACCATCCTCAATCATAATTGGCACCACTACCAATCACTACTAGCTACTAGCATGAACCCCCATCATCAACCAAAATTACCACCAACCACCGCCTCTATCACCCGTTAGCCATCACCACCACCAACTATCATATTTTAAAAAACTATATATTTTATTGATAGAATTTTAGATTAGTTAATTTGAATTTTACGTTTATTAATTTTCAAATAAAGATAAATTTTATACATTCAGATGTTAAAAGTCAAACAGTCTTAATTATTTCTATTCAAATCTTAAGACACATCTTAATATATTCAGATGTGTATTCAGATTCAGATGTCTTAATANATGTTGACCGAAGTCAAACTTGGCCAAAAAGGCCAAGTTTGACTTCGGTCAACATTTTTAGCAAACGACCTCGAAATCGAGTTTCGATAGTTTCGGTAGCTTCATATGATGATTTTGGACTTGTGTGTATGTCCGGAATGGGTCTCGGATTACTCGGGAGAGTTTCGACGCTAAATAGCGAAAATAGAGTTTTCTTAAGTTCATAATTTGGTTTGGAAAAAACCCAAAAAACGCTCTCTAGCTTTCTTCTCTGGCGAGTTTTTTGTGAGGTTGGGCAGCCATGGCTACGTTGATCTCTCCCCAGCCTTTGGCTGTGGGAGAGGTAATCCAAAATAATATAGGAACTGCTCCAAATCATAATTCAAATCAGTCTTATGCTACAAAACTTCATTCAAAACAGTCCACATTCTTGCCGTCAAAAATCGAGTTGTTCCCAGTTAAACTCGACCATGGAGAACCAATGATAGAATTCCCAATGGAGGAGGTTAATGATTTCATTAGGGAAGAAGGGCTGCATCAGGCAGTGGTGATGAAATATTCCTATGGAAAACCTGATTTACAGGATATCAGAAGGATTTTTGCGTCGCAATTTGACGTGCATGGCCACTGTAACGTGGGGAAATTGGATTTTCGTCACCTGTTGATCAAGTTTGATTTATACACTGATTATGTTCAATTTTTGTCAAGGTCGACTGGATATCTTAAACACAAAGGCGGCGATTATTTCTTTAGAACTTTCCCATGGACGCTAGGATAAAATCCGAAAGAAGAGACATCTATGGCTGTTGTATGGATTTCACTACCAGGTTTGCCACCTAATTTCTTTGCAAAGAGGTCGTTAATGTCTATTGCGTCAGCAGTTGGTAAAGCTCTTGCTGTGGATAAGGCGACACAAGAAAAAACTAGACCTAGTACTGCTAGAGTTAAGGTGATAATCGATCTTCTTGGTAAACAGCCTAAAAAGGTGAAGCTTCAGATTGTTGATCGAATTACTGGTAAACAGGTTGTGCACTATCAG